>CAJUYG010000178.1:52996-75000 GCA_910591675.1 Galerucella calmariensis | reverse complement strand
GACGTTGTTTATAGAGAATCTGCGTGAAGACTAGTTGCACCTCTTTCTATTTTATTTAAGTTGTTGTTTCTGCTGAATTTCATATTTGCAGTTACAATCTGCTCCCCATATAGTTTTAAATTTATCTGTAGGGAGCCATGAATAGCGGCTTCCAAGTTACTGCTCCAATCTACTTATACGCACTCTAAGCCACACTAAGTATGTGAGAAGGTTGTTAGATCAGACCAAAGGATGCTTGGAGAGCCATTACCCTTTTAGATGTCGACGGATAATTTTCGTCGTTAAATAAATCATGAACTAAGGTGTAGAAGCTGGAATCACCTTGTAAGATTTGAGTGAATATTGTCAAAGATAAACTTACATCAACTCAGATACGTTTCCCACACCTTTTATAGCCGGGTAGTTAGAAGTTAAGCGTGTGTGAAGCCTTATACTACTTCCAAGTTCACTAAGTCTTCATTATGTAAATTACTTCTGGAATTGATATATTGGTTAATCGATATATTCAAGAGCTTGCTCAGGATGTACATTTTCTTTGACCCATCCACAGCTTTTTATTGTATTGATATTCCGATGGTGGAAGAAAAATCATATGTAATAGGATTTGAAGGGGTATTCCTAAACCAACCCTTATCTCACTTAAGAATAAGGAAAACTATAGATAAAACTTAGATAAAGACAAATCTAAACTACGAAATGTTGATAATGGATCCCACATGGCTCTATTTTGGGTCCGTTAATATTTCTTTTATTCATAAATGTTACAAAAGCCAACTATACGCTGATGACACCACCTAGCAGTAGATGCTGAATCTCTGTTTCACCTTTGAAACCGGTAGCACAACGGAAACAAAAAGATTTGAGTATCCAAAAATCGTGATTATAATTCGCACAAATTAATAGCAATGAGATCGGATACAGTTGTCAGAACCAAACATGAGCCCCGGAAAATATGCGAACTAAAATAAGGTCATCGCAAGCAGCCAATCAAGAGCCAATGTTAACGATTGTCCATTAGTAATTATTGTTAAATATAATCGAAATAATATGACCGAGTGATTTCATCGACATACATCATTTTATTCATTCTGTATCAATGTTGTCAATGCGAGGATAATTATCCGATTTTTAGACAATTCCACTAATTTGGATCCAATAGTTTTTCGAATATTTTGTAGAAGGGATATATAAAATGGCTATTGTTTTGGGGGATTTTCCATATTAACTGGGGTCGAAGACTTTATTTAAATAACCAATGTAATTTTGGTAATTTAATGGCAATGTAATGGCAATGTAATTTTGGTAATAATGTAATTTTGGTAATTTTGACAAATTCTGATAATTTGAATAGTAAATTTGGGTAATTTTCATTTTTGCATCGGCAACACTGGACTATAACCAGTTCATATTTTGTTGCTTTCCATAGAAACTTGACCCTTCTTTTTCATGACATTAATACAGTCATGTAATTTAAAAATATAGACATTCAGGGCAAACGGTAGTTTTAGTTTTGGTCCAATATAATTTTTTTTAATAATATTTAGAGTTACATTTTCAGCAAGTTTGACTTTGCTTACATATCTCTTAACAGTTGACATTTATGGCATCGATATTTGGTTATCGATTCAAAATATCGAATTGTTACTACAAAAATACAACTACAGCGACATGAACACGCCCACCAGGGCTCACGTTCGCTTCTGACAACTATAGTGATTGTCCTATTTCCCGCTTGAAGTGGCAAAACTTTTAATGGAACTAAAAATATGAGTGTTAAAAAATCGTGGTTTGTATAAGTCAATAGTAGCTCCTTACTGTGATGAATTCGCCTCGTATGCATACAAAAATATGTTCTACCTGTTGTTTTTATTCAAAATGTTTCAATGATACTAAAAATAAAATAAAGCATTTCCATATACATGAGAGCCACCTTTTCACGTGGATACGGAAGAACAAAAACAAGGGTTTTTGTAACAAAAGAAGCCTTCGTAACAGACAATAATTATTCTGCTGAATGTAGATTTAAGGAAAACATTGGTTAGTCAGAAAAGCAAATTTTTTTGAAAATAAACTTCAGTATGTTTTAAATTCCTCGGAATGTTTATTTTATAATTCACGGAAAACAATGGGATAAGGGAATTTTCAGCATTTCCTGAAATAACCTGTAATGGTATCTATGAATGAATGATGGATGAACAGTGTAAATTTTTTTTTCCACGCCCATGTCTGTAAACGTTAAAAATCGCACTGTCAACATTCCTTGTAAATGCCATTTGACAATAACATGCACGTAATGAGATCTCATAAAATACACGTGCGTTTTGAGAAGAAAACTCAAACTTCTTGGTTTAATTAAATTACAATCAAATCTTTATTCACGTACTACTTCATTTGGTTCATTCACATACTTTTTTTTATCAATGAGAAAACATAAAAGCTTTTACATTAGAGAAATACATTTTAGTTTAAAAGATTAATGCCCCTAAATATCGGCAATACATTATACAATTCCTTGAAAAAATAATACGCGTTTTCTTGATATGGAAATAAGCGTTATCTCATTTATGATGTCAATTTTTGTAACAAAATATAGTATCAGAACATTTTCTCAACATTACCTACGGATATGTCTGTTGATAGTAAAAAAGACACTCGCCGTGCATAAACTTTTTCAATTCGTGTGTAATGGGTTACCTACCTACCTACCTACTATTTTCTACTATCCCCCCGGTAATCAGTCAACAACACACAGTCTGTATCAATGTAATGTTGTCTATTACGCACTGTAAAAAAACGCACGGCTGTAAAGTGAATCGCACGGCTTCCCTAGCAACATCTTAGCAACTGTCAATAGACGTCGCCATTTTATTCAGAATTTACCATTTGGAAACATTCGATATGGCCACGCTTAACTATGAAAAGCCCAAAGGGCTAAATGTATTGATTATAATTGAAAAATGGACTTTTGATTCTCAACAATATATTAATGTTAACGTTAGTTCTTCAATGTGCTCCTTTCATTGGTAATAGAGTATTAGAGATGGAGTTTACCAAGCATCTCTAATTATGTAACTGTTATTTCTCATGCTTCTTATAAATACAAGTACAAGTAGGTCGTAGGTAAAGTATAGTACGTAACTCGTGCTGTAAAGCATTTTACGCACTCGCGGAATTACGGAATTACTTTTCCGTTCGTGCGTAAAATGCTTCTTACCATACACGTTACGTAATATACTATTATCAATCCGAGTTATGAATTTTTGTTGTCATTAGAATAAGCAGTTTGGAAATAACTAAAAGCTACTTGGTCTCTAACATGGATCAACACTATGTTACTATTTTGCGAATCACCTGGTGAGTATCGTCCGGGTGGTGGATGGCCTCAAGGCGAACAGAATACCGGTAAAGTAAAGTAAGGTGAAAACAGCGTGAAGCTATAGTATTTCCCAGCCTTCTCACCCGCTTTGGAGGAAGGAATGATTATATGAAGTTCAGGCGATTGTTGGTTTAGTTATCTAAGTGGTACTTACTGACAGCTATATCCCATGAGTTTAAGTACTAGAATAAAAATAGTAGATCAGACGGACATCATAGGTATCTAACCCACGACTTTCCTAATGCTTGTCCAAAGGTTTTGATGTGTTACCTGACTTCCAAAAGCTAGAAGCAGAAGTCGTTCAAAGGTACAATGTTTCCAAAACTAACAGAACATTCCAAATTTCCTAGTATATATGGTTTAGTTCAATTTAAAATAACAACTCAACCATTTACTTTGTAAAACGGTATATCTTAGTGCGTCCCTATTCATTTCTAGAACACGTGTCAGCTATTAAAGATCGTTCCATGTAAATTAAAATATGTTAGTTTCATTCCAGTTATTACTGTGGTTATGATCGCAAAACGATTCTATACTTCTTATCGATGGGGAGTAATGAATGTAAAATAACTCTTGCATATATACATCAAAAGTTTTCCTCGACATACGCCCAAGTACCAAGCAGTCCCATTACAATTACTGTCGTCCATATCGAGAAAGCTATTTATCGAACTGGCTTCCGAAAATATCACAATATCAACGTGTTCAAGATGTACAGAATTATATTTACTTAGTTACAGTTTCCTATAACAATTGTCGTATTTGAGTGAAGCGCCTTATTACTGTTCAAAGAGTAGACTCTTTCCTAAGAAGCTATTTCCCCGTCAATACGCCACAAAGAACAACAAATTACATTTCTAAGTTAAACGGAACTGGTATATCTTCATGATAGAACAACCATCATGGTTTGTTATTAGAAAGGACTCTTCACTTGAAGACCGGTTCCGGCGTATTTGCGCCTTATCAGTACAACGTAGATATCATCTGTCCAGAAGCTATGAGAGCATTATCGTGGACTGGAGACAACGCTGGAATCACATTAATACATTAACTCCAGTGGACACACACACACAACCTTGATGAGCCCGTCCCACCCAGGATGTTCCTCTCTAAGCGAGGTACATCTCCGGGGAGGACTTCCACCACCCCCACCCATCTTATCCGATGGGTCTCATCATCATCATCGTCCCTAGCTAAAAGGGCTAGCAGCTGGGGCGAGCCGTCTTCTCTTTGGCCGTGTAACCTCGGTGGTTTTTTCTTCGACGGTCTTCCGTTGTGTCTGTGTCTTCCATTGTGTGTGTTTGCGCTGCCTCTACAAAGTGCGTCCTCAGCCGGCAATTTCGGCTGAAAACACCCTTATAGAGTGTGTTTTCTTTTCTTCCGATCTCTTACAAGCGACTTTAAGCCATTATTATTATTATTATTATTATTAGCCGAGCTAATAGCTTTGTCACCTGTTCGAGGATCTGTTGTTTTGTTGTTGTCGTCGTTGTTGTTTTCTTGTTAGCTGCGGCTTGGGCGTAGCTGACTCCTGTCTTTTTTACTGCTGTTGTCCTTGTCTTCTGGTTGTTTGGGGCTTTTGGACATCCTCTGTAGTTTGCCAGGTGTTCTCCCTGGCAGTTTGCGCAGGTGGCCGGCTTGGTCTTCGGTCGTGTGCAGTCGTTGGATCGGTGTGGTCCTACGCACTTCACGCATTTCGTGTTTACGTTACACGTCGTCTGTCCGTGGTGGAAGCCTTGGCAGTTGTAGCACTGCGTCGGCCCTTTTCCTCTTCTTTGTTCTTCCCATCTGATCCTCATGTTCTGGATTTGTTGGATTTTCCGGATTTTTTTCTTTTTCTTCACGCTCCAGCTCCACCAGGTAGATGGGTAGCGGTCTTCTCTCTCCGAATCTGGAATGAAGTTGGGTTAGTCGTTTTATACTTACCCCTTGTCTCTCGATTTCTTCCTTGATTTCCCTGGTGTCTTCGCAGTGCGTTAGTCCTCGGATGACGATCCTTGCCATCCTTTCTTCTTGTGGCATATACGTATAGCACTCCACTTCTTTTCTCTCTTCTCTCAGGTACCTAGTGAGGTTCCTGTAGTCCTCTGGTCCGTCGCAGGGTATTTTCACTCCGAGTCTTTCCCGGATTGTTATGAACCTCGTCTTTATGTTTCTTCTCTAGATTTCTTTTCTTGCGGAGCTCCAGTGGTGGATGCTCCGCAGAATGGTGGTCGGTGCGTCGTCGTTGTCTTCTTATTTTCGCGGATGGCCTCGTCCATCATCGCTTCCTCGTTGGCTTTCCTTCGGGCGGCGGCTTCTTTTTTTCGTATTTGCCTGATGGATATCACTTCCATGAAATCCATCTCCTCTTCTTCACTCTCCTCGTCTTTTCTTGGGGATTCTGTCCTCTTCGTCTTCCTGCGGACGCTTTCTGAGCGGCTTCGGCTTCTCTTCTCCTGTTGCATTTCTTCCATTGCTTTTGCCATGCTTTCCATGGCTTTTCTTAGTCCGGTCATTTCCTCTTCCATGCGCTGGATGGTTTTTCTCATCTCTTCTGCGGCTTCTTTCGCTTCTTCTGCTTCTTTTTCGGCCTGGTCCCTCTTATCTCGGAGTTTCTGCCTTATTTCCATTTCTTCCAGGAATTTCGTGGTGTCTTCCTGTTGCTTTGTGGCTTTTCGCACCATCTTTTCTGCGTTCTTCATGGCTCTTATTGCCTCGTTGTCGTCGCTGTCCGAGTCCGATGTTGTTTCCATTGTCCTCCTTGTCCTGTTGCTAGCTTGGCTGCTAGCACGGCTGTCGTTCTTCTTTTTGGGTGGCATCTTAATAGTTCCTGTCCTCCACAGGTCCTAAAACATACAAAACATCTATCAAATCCGGACTTTAAAAAATAAAAATATTTTTCAAAACTTTCATAAATAGAAAATAAGTGTTAAAAAACACTATTTGCGTTTAAAACGCTGTTTTGTCGTCTAGTCAGCTTTCGCCGGTTCGGCTGATAAAAATCAGCCTCCGTCCGATCGCTTTCTCAAAATCTGCTTCGCTTGCTTCTGAGTATTCAAGACACGTCCTTCCTACTCGGCTGCTCGCTGTCGACTTACTTGTTCTACTCCAGTGGAGGGAATGCTAAGAATGCGATAATTGCGACACAACTCCACAACTAACCACAAACCAAAATTCCATTCAAGACCGGAAAACTGACTGCAAAAGCTTCTACCGTTCCTTATTTTTTATTTTATCAATCGCTGTTTGATAGTAGAATCTGCCTTGACTCCTTTATGTAAATTCAAGCTAAGGTGCTCAGAGCAATAACTATTCTGGCCAAGTTGTCCAAGGGTGGTGAATATTCTGGCCAAAAAAGAATATAGTTGAGGTAAATAATGTTCTGGTACAGGATGAAAATATATCTCATAGTCAAAAGTACAGAGCTTCCTATCCAAAAATAAACATCTCCATAATCACTCTGCACTCTGCTCTTTTTAACAAGCAGCCCACTGTACTTGAGTCTCAGATACAATATCCCGATCAAGTTTTGATATACGTAATTGATTTTCCCACTTCGATGAGACAGCGACCTCACGAAGTCGTATCGCAACGATATGGCTACGTCAAAAAGTCCCGGAATTTAAACTCCGAGGACAGTTTAGAGGATGTTCCTAGTAAACTGAGATGACATCAAATTAATCCCTCGACTCACTAATGGTGGAGAATTGAACAAAAATACCATTCCAGTATAACATGTGTTTAGCGGATTTCTCTAAGCTCCCAGGTGATTATACATTTTTTTTCTTTTAAATACAAATCCTCGCAGCATGTTTGTATTTCGAATTAAAAATTTCATAGAATTAAAGAAGATTAATTACGGCACACACATTTTAGAACCATGTGGAATTTTATTTTTTCTTATTCAATTCAACGTACTCTCATTACTTTATATGCGAAACCTTTCAATAACATCCCCAAAGAAAATAGGAGTAAACATTCTAGATCCTCCTAACGTGACTAACATATATTTCATCACGACGAGGTATATTCGTTCGATATACCACCTGAAATGGAAAAAACTGGAGATTCTTCAATGGATTTGTTTTTATCTTCAAATTATGTTGAAATTCAGACTCTCATAGCTGGTCAAATTGAGTATCTTGTGTTTTTGAGGGATTCTAATATAATGACCAGTGGTTGGGAGCGTCTCGATTGAGAACCATAGTAAACAAAGTCGATCGGGGGCAATTCGCAGCCCAATTCATTGAGTTTGACCATTGCCTCTATCGACTCATGACACGGCGCATTATCTTGGTGGAACGAAACTTTTTTTTCTTCAAATGGGGCCTTCTTCTCCCATTCTTCAAACGCTCCAACAAGGCTATATAATAGTCGTTGCTCTTGTCCCTTTTTGGGAAAGTCAATAAGAATAAGTTCACCATAACCTTTCCAGCCGACTGTTGCGTTTTTCCACACTTTGGATTCGGTTAATCACGTGCAGACCACTCAGAAGACTACCGATTGGACTCTTGAGTGTAGTGATGGAGCCATGTTTCATCCAGTGTCACATATCGACGCAAAAATTGGGGTTTATTGCGCTTGAACAGCTCCAAAGACTGCTCAGAATCATCAATCACTACGTTGTTGTTTTTAATCGATTGTGAGTTCACGCGACACTCAATTTACATAGAGCTTTCGCATGCCAGAAGATCCGTGAATGATATGATGTACACTTTGAGATAATTTCTTTACTATGTCTGTTATCTCTTTCGTTCTATTAAACGTGAACGATATGTTGTCATAGAAAAAGTATAGTATGCAATTCGCAACAAAATGGGTATCATTTTGTGCTCATTGCCTAATATACTATTTTGATGTTTTCGTTGGAATGATCGTCTTTTGGACGTCCAGTGTCTTCGGAGCTCATTTCACCACCTTCAAACATATCAAAAATCTTTTCTTCTCCATTTTTTTCTCAATAACAAAAGTGGCTCCTCTCAAAACGGAATATCTCACGAACTATCAGACTGATTGCTGTTAAACTTTAACACAAATCGTTTTAAGGATAGTACTAACTAAGTATATGGACTTAATTCTAGTACCGCCATCTATGTGTTAGACCGGGGACTTCTCAATTGGCCTAATACATGAACTTTTTCAATTCGAAGCTTCGTTTCTGAAGTAGGTAGTAGGTAGTAGGTATTGAGTCTCTTCAGGTGATGAATTGAAAAATTGAAGAAACAGTAATTGGTAGATAGTTTGAAGACCCTACTGTTCTTTGAACCGCAACACGCTGTACTCTATCACTACCAAAATTTTCTGTAAGATCTGCAATAAGTTTTGTGGGATTTTCTGAAGCTGAGATAAAATCTTGATAATGATCATTTTTTCCGGTGGATTGTTAGAGTTCCTGATAGATATTGTGGGAATTTTATGGAATTGAAACCATGGCTATTGAATAAAAAGCGTTAATACCGTTTTTATTGACCGTAAAAAATGACAACTACTAGCATAGATAAGGATTAAATTCGAAATAGCGGTAATGATGGACCAAATTTATTTGGGCTAGCGCAATGTGCAAATTAAATTTATATCAAAACAGGCTATTTGGAATCATAAACTATGGATCTCGAACAATAATTGGAAATCGTCATCAGGGAATGTACTGTTTTCGATTGTAATATATTTATAGCTGCTTTGATGTAATCCATTAAATGTTTAATTTGGACATAATTGATAACGCTTTAGTGGGCTATGAAACATTCTTCCGAGCCGTTACGAAAATTTTTCCCATTTATATAGAGAAAATAATGAAAATTTAACATAAAATTCCACCACGTACACCATTATTAAATATTTGAGTCAACTGTTTTCAATTCATAAGTGATGTGAAGATGCTCCATACATTTGCGACGATTTTTGATATTCTTTCCACTTGAGTAGATGGGCTAAGAGAGTTCTACAACCATTATAGGGAAAACAGTGTGTTATAGAAAGAGAGAGCCAAGTAGGCAACGTGTGTGAGAGAGTGCGCGGACGACAGAGGCCGCCATTTTTAGAGCTCAGAGCCATAGAGCGATCGGAAAGAGTACAAGAAATCCAATTTGAAAATTTTTATTATAAAACCCACTCCCGTTGAGCTTTTAAAAATGTTTTTATCGCAAATATATCAAAACTTATTCGAACAAAAATACTAAACGTGATATCAGAATTTTACGGTTTTCTGAAAACTTTTGTAGACTTATTACGACATAATTCAAAATAAGGTATCGGATAACCTACAATAATATTAAGCATCAATCAGTTTTTCGCATTTCCACGTCAATATAGAAAACATAGAGATCCAAGTCACGCCAGCTCTCTACTTCAAACGATTTTTGCCGGCACCGGAGTATTATTAGAATTGGCATTTTTGTTAATAGAGCTTTTGCATGCTTCACCGTAAATATCCAGGTGAATAGTTTTTTATCGATCTATTAAGCTTAATTCGTTGTCAGGGAAGTACAAGCGGGGATAGCGAATACAGGTGCCAATAAAAGGGATTGTTAATGATTGTCCTTGAGAGAAAATACATATTTGGTTCAAGTTCTTCAACACAAGCGTTAACATAATTAATTTCAAATCGTCATATTGATAAATTGAATAACGTAAGAGATACTCCACCTACAGAAATGAGAACCACTCACTTGTGATACGTTGTCTGTATGAAGTACTATCCAAAGATATACAGGGTGTATCAATAAGGCAAAACTGCTACTGTATGATGGCCAGGTGCTTCGTCCTGTTATTTCTCTAGTGCAATAGTGTTCTCCAGTATTGTTGGTATGAACAATGTAGTAGTATCTTTGTTTAGAAATTTCAGTTTTTCAGGATACTGAGTGTGGTTTTCTTTGAAAAAAGGTGGATTTGCGTCACCCCAATAACGAAATAGTAATTTACGTTACAAGACCAGAAAGTAGTGTTTTTCAAGTCGAGACTGTCATCACTCGACAATATATCGAAACGTTGTTACCATAGCAACGAAATCGAGGTAGATTGTATAAAAGAGCGATTGTAAAAATGAAAAAAAGGACGTTAGGGAGGTCAAGGCAGGGGTGTTGAATATTTTATTAGCCACTTCTACTTTATTTTTAGGTGATTCGTCAATATATCGATCGGAGATAGATTATTTTACTTTTGGCAAAACAAAGTTATTTCCATGAGGAATTTGCAGTAGAGATTTGCTTTTTGAATTTTTGTAGATGTGGTGGGTGAAGCATGAGTGGGTTAATGGAAGGCATCATCTAAGAACGTTCCGGGATTTTTAGTGTCATATGCATCAATGTACACTCACTGTCATAAAAATTTTTGGAGGTACCTACGTAAAAATAACGAGAGAAAAAAATAAAAAAAAAACCTATTTTCTCATGAGTTTGGGCAAATATGGAAGTGTTGAAACAAAAAAAGTTATATCTCTCTGTTTTCTACAGCTTCTATTTGAAATATTCTTGGCTATGAGGTCAGGTTGAAAAAATTGGAAAAATATACGTTCCACTCCCAAACCACATCATTTCTTATGTTGAATTGAAGTTTCATTTCCAAATCGTAGATTTCTAAACTGGATTATTTGGAATTATAAATTTTGAGGAACGATAAAGGCTTTCTGCCTCCTCTCGATGATTGTAATTTTTACGCGAATGCATCCATCTATGTATATTATTCCAACAAAAACCATTATTATCAGATTAATAATTTCATTGCTAAAATTTCAAATCAAAAATATTTATTAATTACAAATGGAGAGCATTTTACTTCAATAACCAGTCACATGTATGACAGAATTTACAATTTAGTATATTATTCCAGTTAAAATATATAATATCGAAATTTGTGTTAAATTGGTTATTTTAAAATGTCAAAAGCAATGCTCTATTTTATGATATTAATTCGCAGGTATACAGCTGATATAGTATTTCCAATTTTTCGTATTTTATTACCACGTATACAATGACATTTTTATCAATAATGTAAAAGCAATTAATTTTTGATATAGACACGCTATTTCTAAATAGCTTATTTTGTAGATATTTAATTTCATTATCGGAAACTAATTTAACTAAAAATGGTTGATTAGATAGAAATTAAAAGTAACTAATTAAATTGAAAATAATCAAATTATCCTGTATTTGTGGAAAATACATCAAAAGTACTTTTGAAACGTGTAACCTAAAACTGCTCCAGGCTAGAGCACTCCACCTCAGGGAGTGGTATTCGGCACCAATTAAACTATTTTATACACTATCACTGGTGTGGGGTGGACAATTAATATTAAATTGGACACCACCAGCTTTTCAATCGGAACGAAGCAATTAAAACAAGAAGCAAAAGGTGGAAAGCTGGAAACACCTTGTAAGAAATTGAGGTTAAGATACAAAAAAATAAATGAAATAAATCTAATTATTCCCGAACACGTTCATCCAATTTAATGATTATTGAAAAATCAATACAAAAAATGAAATAATAATTATTTATTGAATTATTTGAAACTCAACATAAATTGAATATTTCAAAAATTAAACGAAGAGAATAGGTACTAATTGTAATTAGCACGCCAAATCCAAATCTTACACACGCTATATTCAAGACGGAGGAACTTATCTCAGAGGGCTGAGGATGTTTGCAGCTCTTAGCGCGATGGCGGCAGTGGAGGTGATGTCTTCGACAGGCTGTGGACTTCGTGCACGGGACTTGCCGGCTGCAGAGCAACCGGACAATAGAGAATTGTTCACCAAAAATTAACAAGAAAATATAAATTACTTGTTGCCTTAAATGTGGCAGTTAGAGGAAAAGTGCAGTCGAAAATTGAAATTTCGAACATCGACTGACAAAAATGGAAGGGGAATTTGATGAAAAGTAATGTTTTATTTCGGAGTGGCTAATGCGACAAGGAAACGGCATGTTTAAAAATTCAGTAGAGATTTGGGAGGAAGTGACTAATGAGCCACAAAATTCACTAAATGAAATAGTTTTTCAGACGAAAAACGTAGCAGCTGAACAGCATGTTACAAACGAAAGATGGGTCAATAGGACATGTGAAATGAAAATGATGGGCAAAACACTAAACAGGCACCCAAATATGCACATCAATGAGCAATTGGTATAGGTAGGCAACCAAACATACAAAACTTGACCAAGTTTAGGCTACACCAAACTGGGTGAAATATCAATGTGTGATAATAGTTTTTGGCACTGGCAAGATCGGTCACAACTTCACGCATGATATTCATCCTCGTTCATTCTTTTTTTATTATTATTTAACAATGGGAATGCACCTAATCTAAAAGATTAATCAGCATTTTTGCTTTAACCTAAGTTCCTAAAAAGTTTGTAATCTAGATGTCACCTGTGGTCCATCCTAGTTTTTAACGTAAGCTCACTTCTTTGTTGTGGCTACACAGCACAGCACTGACTTTGTTTTACACTCAACACTTACACAATCTCAAACGGTTTAGTTCTTTTGAGCCTTCGCATCTGTGGTTGATTGTCTAGAAGTTGGAGCACTTCAAGGTTGGGATGTTTATGGAGCCTCTCTTCATGTCTCCTGGCGACTTTCTTGATTTCATCCGGGATAGATTCGACTTGGAGGTCTCTATGAAGATCGTTGTTCCGAATATACGAAGGAGCATCTGCAATATTCCTTAATATTCGGTTTTGGGACGTTTCTAGGCATCTATAATTGCTTTTTTTTTGGTACAACCCCATAGTTGCAGGCCATAAGTCCACACCGGTTTCAGAACTTGTTTTTAAATTGATAATTTGTTCTGAGTGGAAAGCTGCGAGTGCCTACCTATCAACCAATACATATTTTCATATTTTATCTTCAACTGCTCCGTTTTTTTCCTAACATCTTCCTTCCACTTCAGTTTCCAGATTTAAACCGAGATATTTAGCTGTTTTCTTATTAGGAACAATACTGTTATTTAGGTTGATTGGAAGGTAAGTTATTCTTTTGTTTATATGGACTGATTTGTCTTCATTAAATTTTTTAGACCAGTGTTCTATATCATTGACTGCATTTTGTAAATTGGCCGTTGTTTCTTCTATAGTTCCATCTACTACTAAAACTCCTGTGTCATCAGCAAAAGTGACAAATATTATGTTTTCTCTCTCCGGAATGTCAGAAGTATACAAAAGATATAGTACCGGCCCAAGAACACTGCCTTGTGGGTCCCCTGCGTTTATTGGTTTCAGCTCAGAGTACTCATTTTCCATTTTAACTCTAAATGCTTGCTGGTATAGGTATGACTGTAAAATTTCAACCACTTGCAGAGGAAATATTTTCTTCAGCTTCATTATCAGGCCTTTTTGCCATACTTTATCGAACAATCGTTCATTCTAATCAATTTATTATTCACGACTTTGCCGGAAAGTAACTGTCATTGTCAAACTATTTTTCAAATATGGTAGAAAATTCTAGATTCAATTGAAGTAGTAAGCAGTATAATTATGGTTCATGATGGTGTAGTTAGTGTTTATCTTCAGTGTAGTTTGCCGATTTTTATTTTTTCAGTGGTTCACTATCAGCTGCCCTCGCTCCGCCACGCTCTCTCGTGCATCTAATAGTCTCGGGTGGCTGAAGCTCATTTTCTGCCCTAGTGACACAGTCATAAATATAAACATTCTGAATCCCCGTTCCGTGGGCAATAGGGACTTGCCCTATTGGTTACCCGAATAATCAGTGAGCAAAGCACACGCAGTTCATTATACAGTGTGGAAACCACTTATAGAATGTCATTATTTCATGTCATTATTTCAGAAAATTATAAAAAATGCTGAGACATGTCAACTTTTGAATTGAGTTGTGCGTTATGTAAACATAAATGTAAATGTACAGGGTGATTCACGCAAGTATGCCATAGTCGATGTTGTTTTTTTCAATGAAACACCCTGTATATTTTTGAAATCCTCTTAATGAACCGATTCCAACAAACTGAATAATGTATGGTCAATTATGAATTATACAGGGTGAAATTTTTATTTTTACAGTTATTAAACACATACATAAAATACCTGATGTATTTGATTTTAATACATCAAAATAGATGCTCAAAATGTTCTCCACCTAGTTGTTGGCAATAGCACAGTCTACTATAAAACTCCTCCTTAACTTTGTTTAAAGTTTGAGGTAAACTATTTCATATTTCTGTAGTTATCCTGTCTTTGAGGTCTACAATGCTTGTTTGTTGTGTTGCATATACTTTGTTCATGAGATAACCCCACAGAAGAAAATCTAACGGCGTAAGGTCTGGCGATCTAGCTTGCCACTCACCTCTTCTTAGTACCTCTTCGTCCAATCCATTCATTGGGGAAGATTTTATCTAAATAAGTTCTTACCATTAAAGCATAATGGGGTGTTGAACCGTCTTGCTGGAACCAAACATTTCCATTCGGTAGGCTAGGATCTATTGCGTTGGGATATAAGTTTGCCAACGCAGGAATAAATTCATTTCTGAGCATATTTAAATATTTCTCAGCTGTCAAATTTCGATCTATAAACATAGGACCAATAATATGGTCGCCTATGATACCGGCCCAAACGTTCACCTTTTGAGGGTACTGAGTATGTGTCTCTCGCATCCAATTAGGATTCTCTGCTGACCAATATCTAGAGTTCTGTCGGTTTACCTCTCCATTCAATGTGAATGTAGATTCGTCAGAAAAAAAATGTTACCAAGTGCTATCTCATTTCTGTTCAGCTTATTCATCAATCTTTCGCAGAAATCCATTCTACGATCTGGATCGTCTTCTGTTAACTTCTGCACAGAAGTTAATTTGTAGGAATCAAGTTTTTCTTTATGAAGACATATTTAAACAGTTGTATGACTAACATTATTTTCACGGGCAATTTGACGTGTAGGTTGTTGAAGTTGGATTCTCTTCGACACTTAACAAAATATCCACTTTCACATCATCTTCAACGAAGTGTGGTTTTCTTTTCAAAGGTTTGACATGTCCAAGTTCTCTGAATTGTGCATAGATTTTAGACACAGTACTTTGTGAAATATTAGGCAATTCGGGATACCTGTGATTAAATAAGTTTGCCACTTCAACATGACTTCTGCAGTTATCCTCGTACCCGATCATCATTAAAATCTCAATTCGGTGAGTCTCAGTTAAATATTTCATTGTTATGTCGACAAGGAAGAAGTGTTTGACAAAGATTTTACTTTTTCAGTATAAACTGTCAACACATCAACAACTGACAGAATAGAAAATAATCAACATTATTTACCGATTTTGTCTAATTATTGACGTTTTTAGGCAATTTTTAGTTATTTATGATAAAATTCACGGGTGTAGCAGGTTTTGTTTGATATACAAATACGTCTAATAATTAGTTAGTTTAGATTTTTGATAAATCCATATTTAGCTAATTTAAAAAAGTACCAATATTTCAAGTGTAATAAATTATTATTTTTAAAATTTCACCCTGCATAATTCATAATTGTTCAAACATTATTCAGTTTGTTGGAATCGGTTCATTAAGAGGATTTCGAAAATATGCAAATATATAGGGTGTTTCATTGAAAAAAACAACACTGACTATGGCATACTTGCGTGAATCACTCTGTACATTCAAATTTAATGTTTACATAACGCACAACTCAATTCAAAAGTTGACGTGTCTCGGCATTTTTTATAATTTTTTAAAATAATTACATAAAGAATTGTATTCCATAAGTGGTTTCTACACTGTAAAAAAAAATTAACTTCAATTTTCTCCTTTTTGAATTCTCACAGGGTGGGCACTCCTCACCTTGCCCTCCCCGATGAGCCGCTACTAATATTATACCTTGGTATAAGTGTTGTTATTTTAGTTAATTAATAATATTGATAAACCAGTCTCGGATAAATCTAAATTAATAACTGTCTCGAAGAGAAGACAACCTCACTGGAGATGTAAATATAGTCCCTTTATCGACCATCAGCCAGGTAACCACATTCTACAAACCAGTTAAGACGTCCTTCTTCATTTGTCAGTGCTACTAACTGAATATTTTTGGTAGTTCCTATAGAACTTTATTATCTTTCAGGTGATTTATGTTATATGAAATTCTACTCTTTGTCAGCAAATTAATTTCCGAAAGAATAATAATGATCTTTACGAGTGGCTCATTGGATTATCTGATGGAATGAACCTCGTTTGAGCTTATACAGGTTGGGATTTAGCTGATTTATGTGATTCTTCGAAACGTTAACGAAAAATGACTGATGAAATGGCAAGTTTTGGTTCAAAGTTAATAGGATTACAGCATTATTCTCAATTAGTAAGTAGAGCTGGAGTATTGATGTTTTGGTGTGTCTAATTTCTACCATTTTCCATTTCACCGGAGTTTTTGGAACTTTTTGGAACTTTAGTTCTTTATGCCAGGTTATGTTTGAGCGACCAGGGGTCGCGACGCAAAAGATCTGACCGTTACGCGTTACGTTACGCTGCGTTATGTTACATTGCTTCGTTATGTGCCTTGCTTTTGCGTGCTTGTGCCTCCTTAGTCTCTCTCTCGTTTACGACGAAGCGATTCATAATAATAAATATGCTCATGCCCGGATTCGAACCCGGCCGCCCGCGTGCAATGCGAGCATTCTAACCACTGAACCACCGATGCTATATTGAAATTCTATGCAAAGCTGGTATTCGCAATGCTAGTGATCTACTTGAATTTCGGATAAATTTTTACTATTATTTCCATAATTTTTTTTGCGCGATTAAGGGGTCTAGCTACTTTTCGAAATACAGGGTGTTGAAATTTTGAAAACTTGAATGTTTTAATTCTATAACTTTAAAATGGATGGATAAATTGATTTGACATTTGACAGGTAGTTTTTAAATGTAAAAGGGCATATTTTGAAAGAAATTGTAGTTTGTGCAACTAGTGTGGATATGATGTCGCACGAGGACGAAGATGAAGCACGACGCCGTAGGCGGAGTGCTCAATCGTTCAAGTGCGATATGGACAATCCACACGAGTCGAGCAGCATATTTTTTCTACGACCCACTTAGGAAAAAATCCAGAAAATAAAAATTTCTATAAACTGTAATATAACTTCAAATTAAAAATTTTACAATTCAATTTTATGTTTCCACTAATTTTGTGGTAAACGAATGTCCAATTTGTATAATGCTACGGTTTCCTTTTTTAAATATACGATGCTGTTATAAGTAGATGTTGCCAGTCGGACTCCCTCATGGAGGGTACCGTACCATTATCTATAATAATGACTATTCTGCTAAATATTTCAAACGTCTACCTGTTGTCGTTATTAATATCAAGCAGAATGATTATTTAAAAATAAAATTAACAATAAAAAAAATTCCTCGCGGGGAATCGAACCCGGGTCTACCGCGTGAGAGTCTGGTGTGCTTACTACTCAACTACCAAAGAATATGCAAATTTTTTATCTATAACGTCAGATGTATTACATAACTTTTGCTTAAAATGAACTAAAGTTCCTACCGTGTGTCCCGCGACACGTTCTACCTTTTATTAATAAATAATGGAGGATTTGTTTCTGCTATGATTGTTAATTTTGAATAAAATGTTTTAATGATAAACAAATCATCTAATACGCCAACTTCGCGATGATAATTACTAAGTTTAATTAATAATTATAACTTGCTTTGATTATTATTATAAATGGTACAGTACCTGTAAATAAATCTTTTTGTATCATTATAACATTCAATGAATTCATTTGTTTGTTATAAACCTACGTTATACATATGAGCAAAATATTGTTTAATAGTTAATCTTGTTTGTTATAAATTAACAAACTGTCATGCGTGTTACCTTAGTTTGCACATGTGATGCAGCTTCCCTTATTCCTTTCAGATTTGCTGTGTATCGTCGTAAATAATAATCTTTTCCTCTGCTTCAGTAGTGTGTTGTGTTTTTGCCGTTAAGAAATTTTTATGTTTAATTATATCATTTGGATATTAGCAATAGTGTTGCAGCGTAGGGGTGGGTAAATAGTTTAGTGTTAGTGTTTGTATTTGGATATTATACCAAAATAATGGCGGACGGCGGTGTATGTGTCGACTTCAGTTGCACCCCCATGAGCGCATTCCTTGAAAAATGTGGAACCAATGCAATGCAAGATATTTTCAAATTTTGAACGTAAGTACATAGACAGTGGAAATACCTATAGTATATGTCGTATTTAATTGTACCTAATTGTGAATACCTATTCTTTAGAAGCAAGGAAATAATTCCGACTCCTCTTTTTCCATGAATGATGAATATTTCTTAAGCGATGGAATGATATTTTCTGGAATTTCTTGAAACACAGTTTTTTCATATAATTATATTGTATTTTTTGTTAAAATTATAATGGAAAAAATTGAATGAATCGCTTGATTGAAAGTTTTGTTGTTTCATTTACCAGCATCTAGATATAAGTCATTTTGAAGAAAAGCACAACAATTTATCTTTTATATATTAAAAAAACTGTAATGGTGTAGAAAGCAAATGATAGGTATATTCATAAACACTAAAAAGAGCAGAGACATTTTCAAAATGTCTTAACACTTATTTCATCAACTGCAATGAGTTGACATCTCTAGTAAGATCCTCTGAAAGTAATCAATGTATGAGCAGAAATCACCAAAAGCTGATATGGTTTCATTAACTGCTAGTATCATGATAACTTTTCGGGTCAACTGAAGACAGCAGTCTAGTTGCCGAAATAAGTATTTGGACATCAATCTATAAATATTGGTAAGAAAATTTAGAAAATATTTATTTATTATCAATAAAGGGGCTTTTCTCATGTTTTCATTGTGAACAAATATATGCGTATAGTAATTGAATCTGGAATAACAGTGGCAGAATATGTAATAACTATATGGTTTAGTAACAATAAATAAAAAACGGTGTGGTGGAAAAACTTAGTGATTAATCATATTTTCATAAACACAAAATATACATTTATTATAATTATGAGAAAATATTCTTATGAAATAGTAAATAACTCTTTATTTATAGAGTGAAAACAAATAATTCGTTTTTTACTAACAAACGTTTAATAATAAGCCATATTTCAATAACGGATTTAGTGATAGTTAATTAGTCTTAGTGATTGTAATCAAAGTGTTCTTTCAGTGTAGCATGCTTCATATCACAAACTTCTTTTTTTGCGAATTCTGAACAAAATGGTAGGAAAATTTTCCCCAGTTATCATTGCTCATATAACATTAGTC
The DNA here is from genome assembly GCA_910591675.1 of Galerucella calmariensis. NCBI lineage: Eukaryota > Metazoa > Arthropoda > Insecta > Coleoptera > Chrysomelidae > Galerucella > Galerucella calmariensis. The sequence goes on along the minus strand of CAJUYG010000178.1, from coordinate 55,423 downwards.
ACTTTTGAAACTACTTTTCCAAAATTTATGTTCAATACTCAAAGTTTTGTGGTTTTTACAAGACTTCTTGAAAAAGTGTGAGTGTTTTTTGTATTATTTGTCTGAAATCCTGAAATCCATCTCTGGACTTGAACATAATTAAAATATCACGAGATAGAGAATCTTCTCAATTTAATAAACATTTCAAGAATATATATCCTACTTATACACAACCCATTTGTATTAATAACCTCATTTATCAAAACAAGTCTTTACCTATCTAAGATTCTATCCTATTAGTTATCACGTGAAGAAAATTCCGAAATTTGATCTGGTTAGTCTATTGAGCGTGTTATGTACAATCGTTGATAGAAGTGTACCAAATGGATATATTTTGAACTCAAATTGAAATGCACGCTTAAAAAAACTCAATTTTAATAAGAATTGCAGAATACATTCCTCAAAATCGATATAAGAAATTGTATAAAAGGAAATTTTACAATTCATGCTCTAATTTGAAAGGAAGTCAAGAAATGGGGCACTTCATAGGTTCATTTAGAAACTAGACCATTAACGTGAAGTGGGCAATGAACTGTCTCTACTTATTGTGGCTTTTTCTCTCCGGAGCTTTCACAAAAATGTATTTTTCTACGACCACTATCCAAAATCGTCTTTTGTGCCTTGGAAAGCAACTTCAGAGTTGATGTTTTCCGCGAGCTGTCATAATTTGACATTATTGGCGCTCTTAAGTAAGAAGTAACTTTGGCGCACGCCCAATTTTATTCATAGATGAAGGAGAGCTAGTAATTTTAATATAAACTGTAGAATAAAATTTTTCAGTTGATTTTCTAATATGTTGAAGCATCCAACATTATTTTCCGTAATAATTTTATGAGAAAGGAAAATCTACTAAAAAATATTTGACATTATTGTAATAAGTGTTGCCTACGTACATAGGTACACGAAACTGCAATCTGGAGACTGCTAAGTACAAACAATGGCAATTAACTTTATTTTGATGTAATCGTAGGAAAACTATTGTGTATTTCGAGCAGAAAGTCCTTTGGTAGTCTCGACAGATTGCCGCGCACTGCTGATGCCTCGCGTGGCCACTTTCTGTCCAGACAGCCAAAGCACTACTTTTTGCTCTTGATACACAAATAGCTACTTTTATCTCTTCACTTGACATAAGAAGGCATTTAATGGATTCGAATTATTTGATCAATTTATCTAATATTGGTACTGACCACTTCTCGAACACTCTAGATACACACTGTAAGTGGGTTTGTTTGAAAATTTGTTTATGTCTATAACAATGAAAGAAGATAATTTATAGTAAAACCACAGATTATAAAGAGAACAGATACGAATCCCGGTAAAAAATCAAAAGATTTTCAGCTCCGTCGTCAATGACCTTGGACCTTTAACTCGACCACTAAATCTTTAAAACTGCGCCATGAATTGAAACAATAATCATAACCGAATATATGTATATGTATTTAATGAATATATGTACATTCCTATGATTTGTTATAAATAGTCATTACTCTTGGAAGATTAATTAATAAATACATTTTTAGATAACACAAATAATTACAAAAATCAACCAAATTTTGAAGTACAAATAATTTTCAATTTATTTATTATCAAAGGGAATACAATATACACCTATGCAAGGGAGAATTTTCATAATAATTTGTAGCACCGAAGTAAATATCAAAAACTTTGAAATTTCTTTTCACTATAGGCCGGGATATCAAATTCAATACTCTCATCCCTTGGAAATCGGGAGAATTTAATTTTTTTCCGAATAAAATTTATTTGGACAGTCTTTGTATGAACAATACATTCCGCCGTGATGTTTATCCATTTTATAAGGATAATAATCTATACCACTATATTTTTATAGTTAATATTACCACAACGCACAATCGATTAGTCAAATAACACAATTATTATCGCCGATTGAACACCTTCAAACAATGAAGCAAACAAAAATGGCGTTATGAATCTTGAGAACAGATTACAAGTGATTTTGAGCATGTTTTTACGTTTTCATTATGTTAGGTTAGGTTAGCCGTCACCATTATTGTGCATGGTTGCCAAGGATGTGGTTTGTGAAAAAAGTATGTATTTATGGTATGATTTTTATACATTATAATTTTTTTTATTGTATGATTTTTTTAATGTTAATAAAATAGATTTAAAACAAGTGAATATTTGTATCTGTATAACTATCACACTTAAAAAAAGGCTTATAAAATATTTGACCTATGATCGTAAGTTGAAGGAAATATTATGCAAATTGACAACCCTGTTGACAAATTTCGCGAAGCAGCCAGAACGGAGTCGAAATAAGACGATGGGCATTTAAATGAGTATGTCCACCCATCTCTCTCTCTCTCTCTCTCTCTCTCTCTCTCTCTCTCTCTCTCTCTCTCTCTCTCT
>CAJUYG010000178.1:0-27324 GCA_910591675.1 Galerucella calmariensis | reverse complement strand
AGCTTGTATATTTGGTGGTGTAATTGATGGAAGACTGTTGGTTATATCGTCGCATACAAAATTTTATAATTTGTTACCATAATATTGTCGCCAAAACGGTGATAGGATGAGTTCATTAATTATAATGAATGAACTGAATTTGTTATTTATTTTATGCAGGAAACGTGATAAATTCTATCCCAATGGGATTAATTACAAGCTTCGCAGTTATTAGTGTGTACCTCAATAGTGTTATATTGTTAATATAAGCTTTTATATACAACTTATTATAGTAATTAGTATAAAAGTTAACGAACCGAATATTTCGTTTCTCGTTTCATTATTTTTTCTTTTGATTGAATTGAAATTATTGTTTATATATATTTATACGTTGTTGTTAAAATAATAATAGCATAGAGAAGTCTTGATTGGTTATATAATGACATTAAGCCCCACAAAAAATAATTAATTTAGGATCAACTGAATGTATTGTTGTATGCGAAACCGCCAATAAAGGATACTCACACATTTTTCAAATGAAACATAACTTCTGCGTGAGCTACGATTGGAAATTTTACACTGAATATAAAAATATATTGAAGATGGATCATTCATAATAATTTTTTCCGTTAAATGTTCAAGAAATTACTCAACATAAAACTAAACAATCAAAAAACATTGACGATTGTAACGAAAACGGGTAAATTTCACTTTTTGTCAAACATCTAGAGGAAAACTGGAGGAAGAAGCCATTTATTTAAAGAATCAAACAGAGTACGTGGAAGTGAAAATACGTATAGGAACTTATTTTTTTAATAAACAAAAAGCTAAACTACACATATTAAGCAACTAGATCTACTTTACATGAAATGGGAAAAAACAATTCTTCTACATCCTGTGCAAACTTCGTTTAAGCAGCCTCATCATTTCCCTCATTTACAATTTCTTGCTGTTCAGTTATCAATAATTCCTCAGCTTCATTGTTGACGTCTTCAATTTGATCTCCATCCTCTTTATTCGCCTCTACTCTATCATCTAAAAAGACGTCATTCGGTTGCTTTCCATACAAATCGTGTGTCCACAAATTTTCTGTCAGGTGAACAGTTTAGGAAAAAAGGCGTTTATACCCCTTTTTCCAATATTGCGGTCGCGGGACAAGGGTGGCAACCCCACAAACTTGGAGTTAAGCTTCTAGCGAGCCCCCCACACGTTTCAACAATAAAATTGCGTCCTTTGACAAACGCAAGGTTAGGCCTAAAAAATGTTACATTTTAATGGACTATCCCGAGAATAATCACAAGAGATTTATTCCTACTATAATAATGTCATAATTGGTTGAAACTTACCCTTGTGACGAATAAAGAAGCATTTCATTGGTTTTAAGAAACGCCAAAAGATAATCAATATAACAAAATTTCAGGCTAGACTGTGGATTTAAGAAAAAATTCCAGATAACTGCCAATTCGAATAGATTCCCAGTTCAACAGTATTGTCTGGCCCATTTTATACAGTAAAATCCAGAATTGAATTGAACTCACGTTTAACTAGAACGAATCCACAGTTCCAACAGTCAATTGCTGGAAATAAAATGTCGCATATTCCTGAATTGTATGGCTGAATCGGCAGTAAACCGGGACTATCTGATAGAAAAAGGAATAATTATCTAAGTTTCAATATTTAACAGATCTCTTACATTTGCCGAAGCTTTTAGAATATTGGTCTTTTATGTATTCTTTTAGCACACTTCAAGCTATTATGACGTACTTAACAAAAAACCTGAAGCAACAAACTTTTACGTCTCCCGTAAAAAGCTATTACTGTATTCTGAAAAAATGAGGACTTTTCGTCATTCAACCGACTTTTATTACGAGCTTTCACCTTTATTTCTCTTCAGAACATCATTTAAACATGAATAACCGAGTTGACTTTATGCCATACGCATTTGCGAAATGTTGATAAACGATCACATATCGATTAGATTTTCCAAGATCAAAAGAAAAAAGTTCATTAACAATCAAATTTGTCCTTCACTGATTTTTTTATGGAATGGCACGTAGATTTGCGGTGACTAAAAGTGAGAATAAGAATACTGGAGTTGTAGCTACGTAGAGGAAAGCGTTCACAATAAAAAGGGAGCCGCAAATGAAGTTTAAAATATATCATGTAATTGTTGCTTACGTAACTTAAAATAGTGTTAAAATGCGTTGTTCACAATATATGAGGGCGAAATAGTATATTCTTCAACGAGTGCAGAATGATAGCTATTATTAACGCGGCTGAAGTTTCCAAAACGAGCGAGCCCAGCGAGTGAGACTAAAAAGAACGACTAAAAAGAAAAAACTTCTAGTGTGGATCGAACCTCTATCGTCCACGCCATAGTCAACCACCACTAGGCTATAGAGCATATTTATAAAAATGTAAAGAGTAAATATATATACGTAACTCATAATTTCAATCGGAACCCTAACATTTATAAATGAAATGAGTTCCGGAAGGCGTACACATTCACTATCGCTACTGTTGTCCATGTTTTTCTCTTATAACACGTGAAATTATGATTTTATAATTATTTTGACGTTTCAAACGACGCGCTGTCAGAAGCGATTTGCGTTCTTAGGTATTTGACGTTTTAAAGAGACGATTCGATTTATTCATTTTAATTCATTTTAGCGTGAATTATTATAATAATAGAATGTGATTGGCTAACGAGAGTGAATTCTTTTGCATTAATCACTGGTGTGAAGAATTCATATCATTATGCAGCTTAATATGTAAAAATAATTTGTGCGATTTTATACAGCTTGTTCAATTGAAACCCATCTTTGGTCAGGTTAGCCTTGGAAACAATTGTAATCATTCAACTGACGTTTTCCAACATTAGTAGTGTATGCAAACGTCACACTGATCTGTTTATTTCGTTTATATTTGACAGCGATTTTAAGTATTGTGACTTTGAAATGGCGTTTGTTGTTAACAATCCGTCCAAATGTGATAATGCTCGGCCTCATGTTGCCAACGTAGTGAAAGAAAATCTGCAACGAAAGAAATGGAGGATATTAGAGCATCCACCCTATAGTCCAGATTTATCGCCTTGCGATTTCCACATCTTTGGGCCACTAAAAAAGGCGTTAAAAGGTAACCGTTTTCAGTCGGACGCAGAAGTACAAAACGCTGTGAAAGAATTATTCCAGCAGCAGCCACAAGAATTCTATAAGCAGGGTATACATCGGTTGGTGAAACAGTGGGATATGTGCCTCAATTATAGTGGTAGTTATTTGTAACTGTACTTGTCAATAAATTTTTCCTGGACCAAAGATTGGTTTCAATTGATGAATGTTTACCACTCTCGTGATAGCCTAGCTTGGAGAATAATAAATGCAAAAATTCTCGTCAGATTGAAGCCTCTTGACACTTCCTCTATTTTACAAATAAATAACGCTGACTTTTTGCATACGATATTTTTTCTATATTTTTGCTATAAAATCACGCGTCTGAAAAAACTACAATGTGAATTTTGTATGGTTTCCTGGAAGTTGAAGGCAGGAATTTATGTATATGACTGTAATATTTGCGCTAAAACATAAATCCCCAATTTTATTAAGGTGAAGTTCATAATTTGTAGGTGAAAGTATATTTTTTAGAGAATTTGCGAGTTTCTTGACATTACACGAGTAGTAGAAACTCTTTTTTTGTCACGATATAGATAAACATGCAACGACTGGCTTATCCCACAGGCGGAGGTGCCTGAATTTATTTCAAAAAGTGAGAATTGTTCATAGGTAGAGGAACATTGGGTGATTTTTGTAATTTTCCGAAATTCATACAGAGCCTGATGGTTTTTCATGTCCTTTCCACTTAAATCTGCGGGCAGCACTGCCGAATACATACAAAATGCCTCTTAGATTCCACTACAGGCTGCAGCAATACACCAGATATATTAATATGTAAACTTTTCGGGGGGGTTGAATCCCCAAAACCCTTCCCTTGGTTACGCCCGTGTCCTCTATTTTCCCCCACAGCTGAATACGATTTTGTATTGTAACACCATAGACTAATAATTTTCATACGTAGGGTGAAGATATTTACGATATTATTAGGGAAACGTACGGCATTGAAACACTTTATTATTTTTTTCAAAAGCTGCTGGGTAACTCTACTAGTCCCAGTTGTTGATTGCCGATTACAGCTATACATACATTCATGATAAATCTAACGGATAAAGGTTTTCTCTATAAATGATATTCCATATGGAGGATTTAAAAATTGCCGAATACATGGCCGCAAGTCTTCTAACACTAGATTCAGTAATCTGCTCTATTTCTCTCAAAATGCCATTTTCAAACACCTGCAACATCCAGGTGCCTACCTGTTCCAGTGATCATACCCACAGCTGGCAGAAGCAAACGTGAGCCCTGGTATGCGTGTTCATGTCGCTGTAGTTGTATTTTTGTGGTAACAATTCGATATTTTGAATCGATAACCAAATATCGATACCATAAATGTCAACTGTTAAGAGATATGTAAACAAAGTCAAACTTGCTAAAAATATTGGACCAAACTAAAACTACCGTTTGCCCTAAATGTCTATATTTTCAAATTTGGTACATGACTGTATTAATGTTATGGAAAAGTAGGGTCAAAAGTTTCTATGGAAAGCAACAAAATATGAACTGGTTATAGTCCAGTGTTGCCGATGCAAAAATGAAAATTACCCGAACTTACTATTCAAATGTTCAGAATTTGTCAAAATTACCAAAAGGACACATTGGTTATCTAAATAAAGTCTCGACCCCAGTCAATATGGAAAATCCCCAAAAACAATAGCCATTTTATATATCCCTTCTACAAAATATTCGAAAAACTATTGGATCCAAATTAGTGAAATTGTCTAAGAATCAGATAATCATCCTCGCATTGACAACACTGATACAGAATGAATAAAATGATGTATGTTGATGAAATCACTCGCTCATATTATTTCGATTATATTTAACAATTACTAATGGACAATCGTTAACATTGGCTCTTGATTGGCTGCTTGCGATGACCTTATTTCAGTTCGCATATTTTCCGGGGCTCATGTTTGGTTCTGACGATTGTACTATTGAGACGGTTTCTCGAGGGAGCTGCTGTACAGCCGTAAATTTTGGTCGATTAGGATAACGTCTATTAGGAAATTGCATATCTTTGGTTGGTTGCATTGTACCACGCCATAGATTAATTGCATATCAACATATTCTTCAAACGACTAATGAGCCATTTTAATACAAAATAAGAATAATTTAACACTTCAATTACAGGGTAATTTGACGTGATGTCAATTCCTGTTAATTTGGCCCAGCCAACTAAGTACTGTGAAAATGAATGTCAAAAATACAAAAAATTTAAAACAGTAAATGATAAAATCTCAATAACCACCTATGCAGCAGGAATCACTTCTGCATTCACTGTCGGAATGCGGCACTGTCTCGCTGAAAAACCTTCTCCACTTGGGCAAGCTCCAAGTAGAAGTGGGAGAAATCCCTTCCTAAAGACTGTAAACGATCCTGCATAGGAGAAATATGATTAGGGGATGATACCCTACTCAATACTTTCATTCTTTTTGTCAACGCAGAGAAATCGACTGGAAGGATTGTTTAAGAAACACAACTATTCATTTTCCATTACAGATTATATGGGATTCAATTTTTTTATTATTTCACAGTTTTTTTTTTAATTCTACTCTTGATTTTACTTTTTATATTATGTATTTTTCCTACTTCCGTCACTTAAACCGCTTTCAAAACACGGGTTTGACATTCGCATCTTCTGTCATTTATATAATATTTTGACACTATACCTTGTTTTCAAACTGGGAGGAGCATTTTAAGAAACCTCACCTACACCTCTAAAAGTTACTAAATTGAGAGGGTGTTCTGAAAGGGTAGTGTTCAAACTTTTCGACAAACTAATTGACAGTTACGTGACATACGTATAATAATGCTCGCAGGTGTTATGTCCATAAAGGAATTAATGTAAGTCAACAATTTCAATCATCATTGGCCACAAGCCATGGCGAAAGTTGTAACCAAATGTAACATGTACCTAATTAAGATTAAGGTTATGATATTTTCATATAAACACAAAACTGACAGATATCGTTGTCAGTTGTATCAAAAAAGTTGTGTGGAACGGGCGGCAATTTAACCAATCACTAGGCTGCAGAAATGCCAACTTTAATCCAAATCGCTCCTCTTAGCTTAAGAGCAAGGTATAGGTAGGTAGGTACTTGATGTACCATTCCACAGTCTACTCAAGCTTTTATCAAAAACCACATTTTTAGGGTATTTTGACACTTTAAAAGCAGCTTAAAAGATATATAAAATATTTCTGTAACGACACTGCTATCCCTTAACACAAATCCAGGTTTTTATTGTTGGTTTTTGTACGCTAAAGTCGAAATTTCAAATATATCATGGATTATAACGGTCAGTTTATGTTTGTAAGGGCTCGCAATATTTGTATGTTTAATGTTGATAACGCAAATTGCTTGAGATCAAAAAATAAATACGACCTGAAAATATTTGCTGTTACCAAACTCAGAAACGAATAATTGTATGTATTTTTATAAAGCTTATATACCAATTTTGAGCATTACAAACATCCTGAACCAATATTTTAACGATACAAAATAAAAAGAACGACAAAACATTCTAATATTTGCGGGAATTATACTTCCAACTTTTATTCCCAGTTCAACATTTTTTGTGCAATGTCGCAGCTATGGTTGTAATAATACCCTTCTTGGTGTGCGTCATCGATTGTTAATGTCCTTCGAACACATTACGTAGGAAGAAATGGAAAACAGGCAGGTCTGTGATTAATCCCAATAAAAATATCACAATAATGAACCGCTCAAATGTATTACCAACGTTAACCCTGATCTTTGACTTACAAAAATTTGATTGGTTGATGTTTAGATTACGCGTAAGCTTAACCTATCAATCGAGAGATCAAAATACTATGAAGGCGTAACTTTCGTAGCGGCAATGTGTCTTACGTCTTTTTCTACTGTCACGCTGACAGTTCTCGACAGGTCTGTACTTTGTTGTTTACGGTCAATTATTATTCATGAAAGTTCTCAAGTATTTTCAGTTAGAAAAAGTAACTGGTAATTATTAATTTCATAGCCTTTCCGAATTTGGCTGAATACGATCCTGAGGATCCTCATGATTGGCGCCCAATGTAACCGTTCGCTTAAATAAATACTATTTGTACTCTACAGGGCTACATTGCTTCGACAAGATCGATCTTGAAAGTGGAGTTTTGATAAAAATTTCAAACGACGAAAAATCGATTCGTTCAACTTTATGAGAAAAATCATTGAGTGTAAAGAGTAAATAGTGAGTGAGGAATTATAAAATGCACAGATAGGATGAAAATGTGAATATTCATGTATTTCCCATGTTCCTTAAGGTATATTTTTTTCTTTGTTTGTTTTCTAGAAAAAATTGTGAATAGGTTCAATAAAATTTCAAGTGAGATAACAGAAAGTATAAGTAGCTCCAACCAGGTGCAGCTGGTTTTGGTGAATAAGTAGAAGTATCTATCAGAAAACACTGAAAAGACTTGATCGAAAAATCCTGCGAAATTGATATACAAGGTCGTTATACAAAAGATTTCGAAAAAATATGAAAACATTAAGTAAACTTCCAGGTTCCCATGGATTCCATACCACCATACATGAGTTGTCAGTTATTCTATTATACTCTAGTGATTCCTGTGTGTGATCTTGCGGATAGCTCCAGCGAATTATAATACTGTAGTTGAAGAATATACATTAATCTTGAAATAAATATCCATGAAATATAATCTGAACTGAGCTCTCCAGTTTCTTAAAATTTGAAAAATTTCATATGCTCACGATCTTGAATTCCTGCTTTCATTTTATCTCCAGTAATTGTTATTGTGCTAATTTGATTCAAATAGTAAGCACCATCTACATCAATTTCCTTAGATTTTCCAAGCAATTGTATACAACATCTTGGAAAGTTATCATCCTTTGCATGGTTGTTTGTATAGATCTGGTTTCAAATTCCTATTCAAAACCGTATACGAATTAACGGAACTTACTAGTAACATTGGACAATTTTCATTTGAATGCAATGGAAACATATACAGTGTGGAAACCTCTTATGGAATAAAATTCTTTATGTCATTATTTTAGAAAATTATAAAAAATGCCAAGACACGTCAACTTTTTAATTGAGTTGTGCGTTATGTAAACATAAATGTAAATGTACAGGGTGATTCCGGCAAGTATGTCATAGTCGCTGTTGTTTTTTTTAATAAAATACCCTGTATATTCGCATATTTTTGAAATCCTCTTAATAAACCAATTCCAATAAACTGAATAATGTATGGTCAATCATGATTTATACAGGGTGAGATTTTGAAATTAATAATTTATTACACTTGACATATTGGTACTTTTTTAAATTAGCTAAATATGGATTTATCAAAAGTCTAAACTAACTAATTATTGGACGTATTTGTATATTGAACAAAACTTGCTACTCCCATAAATTTTATTATTAATACCTGAAAATTGCCTAAAACGCCAATAACTAGACAAAATCGGTAAATAATGTGGATTGTTTTAAATCGGTAAATAATGTTGATTATTCTCTATTCTGTTAGTTGTTTATGTGTTGACAGTTTATACTGGAAAGGTAGAATCTTTGTCAAACACTCTTCCCTTGTCGACATAACAATGTAATATTTAACTGAGACTCACCGTATTGAGATTTTAATGATGATCGGGTACAGGGATAACTGCAAAAGTCAAGTTGAAGTGGCAAACTTATTTAATCACAGGTATCCCGAATTGCTAAATATTTCACAAAGTATGTCAAACCATTGAAAAGAAAACCACACTTCGTTGATGATGATGTGAAAGTAGAAATTTTGTTAATTGTCGAAGAGAATCCAATTTCTAGAACACGTCAAATTGCCCGTGAAAATAATGTTAGTCATACAACTGTTCTAAGATGTCTGTATAAAGAAAACTTCATCCCTACAAATTAACTTTTGTGCAGGAGTTAACAGAAGACGATCCAGATCGTAGAATGGATTGCTGCGAAAGATTGATGAATATGCTGAACAGAAATGAGATAGCTCTTGGTGCCCTTCTTTTTTCTGACAAATCAACATTCACATTAATTGGAGAGGTAAAGCGACAGAACTGTAGATATTGGTCAGCAGAGAATCCTAATTGGATGCGTGAGACACATACTCAGTATCCTCAAAAGGTGAACGTTTGGGCCGGTATCATAGACGACCATATTATTGGTCCTATTTTTATAGATGGAAATTTGACAGCTGGAAAATATTAAAATATGCTTGGAAATGAAGTTATTTCTGCGTTGGCAAACTTATATCCCAACGCAATAGATCCTAGCTTACCGAATGTAAATGTTTGGTTCCAGCAGGACGGGGCAACACCCCATTATGCTTTAATGGTAAGAACTTATTTAGATGGAATCTTCCTCAATAAATGGATTGGACGAAGTGGTACTATTGAGTGGCCAGCTAGATCGCCAGACCTTACGCCGTTAGATTTTTTTCTGTGGGGTAATCTCAAGAGCAAAGTATATACAACACAACCAACTAGCATTGTAGACCTCAAAGACAGGATAACTACAGAAATACGAAATATTCCACCTCAAACTTCAAACAAAGTTAAGGAGGAGTTCTATAGGAAACTGTGCTATTGCCAACAACTGGGTGGAGCATTTATTTCAATGTATTAAAATCAAATACATAAGGTATTTTATGTATGTGTTAAGTAACTGTAAAAATAAAAATTTCACCCTGTATAATTCATAATTAACCATACATTATTTAGTTTGTTGGAATCGGTTCATTGAAGGGATATTAAAAATATGCATATATGCAAAAAAAACACCGACTATGGCATACATGCGTGAATCACTCTGTACATTTGAATTTATGTTTACATAACGCACAACTCAATGCAAAAGTTGACGTGTCTCTGCATTTTTTATAATTTTCTGAAATAATGACATAAAGAATTTTATTCCATAAGTGGTTTCCACCCTGTATAAGCAACGTGTACACCTCCCAAGACTTGTATAAGCTACTGACGTTTTGGAACTTTAGTTCTTCACGTTAGGTTGGTCCAACCGTTACGTTACTTAGAGCGAGGGAGGTTGCGACGCAAAAGATCTGTCCGTTACGTTACGTTGTTACGTTATGTGCCTTAAGCGCGTGAGCTCTCGTGCTCTCTCCTCAGTCTCAGAGCTAGTCTCTCGGCGCAAAATGTTGATTGTCAGCATACATTGTATTATAAATTAATTACAGTTAATAGAATACTTAATATGTACTTTGTGCCAATCAACTTATTCATAAGATTTTTGTAGTAAATACTACTGTATATTTTTGTTAAATGAAGTTTTATCCAGAGTAAAATAAATTCTTATACTAATATGTGTATTTATTTATTCATTCAAAAAATTCCATTATTGCTTAAAATGAACTAAAGTTCCTACCGTGTGTCCCGCGACACGTTCTACCTTTTTTTATAATCTATATTAGCTAACATATATATTTTTTCCATTGAGGATTCTGAGGAAAGGCAGTTTTATTAATAAGCCTTCTAAACAAATAATGTTACCAATTTCATAATATTAAATAGTAACAAATGAATTGTTGTTATTATAACCATTATTATTTTTTCCAAACAAACAACAAAAATATTTTTTGAAGAAGAGGGCTGCAACTTATTATTTTTCCATTATAAAAAAACCGATTGAAGTAAAGGGTCAAAAAAGGGGCCGACAGGAGGCAAACAAATTTGATGTGTGTTCAAACTGTGGAACATGGTGGTGAATTCTTTCAATTGAAATAAAAACACGTTTCTTTGGGAATTCATTCAACTGAATCAAACTTGGTGCCATATTTATCATGGTGTAGTTGGTGAAGTGGTATTTATTCACTCCCGACAGAAAAAATACCGCTCCATTTTTTCCAGTGGCACAATTAATGAGTTTATTTATGTCAAATTTCTAGTTTAATCTGATTTCTGGATTAGTCCAGTCGGTATGGGTCACTTTAGACCAAAAGTACAAGTAATTAGCAATACGGCTGATTTTTTATAAGTACCTTGGAATATGTAGATTGATATAAAAAAAAATGTTTAGTCTATCCATCGATTTCCCAAATTAGAAAAAAATTTAAAAAAACTTTTTTTTTCGAAATTTCAATAATTCACGCTGGGGGGAAGAATGAAAAATACCACCGTGTGGGGAAAGTGTTTTGCAATAAAAAAGGTCAAGTGCGTTTTTTCCGTCCGATCAATGGTTTGTCCGTAAAAAATTCAGTAAACTAAGTATGTATTCCGCATCCGAGCGACCCTGCTGCACGGCGTAAAAAAATATAAATATTCAATTCGAATTTTTTTTCAATCTTTGGTAAGAGTTAAGGCTGTAAATAGTAAATAAAAGGTGATAAATTAATTTTTACATATTTTCATTGGAAAAAGGTATGAAAAAAATTATATCTTAAATTTATATATTACTAATCTTTTATACATTTTCACTATATACATTTTGTTCGTTGAATATTAATCTTTATATCACATAAGTATCAAATTTTATTTTATAAAGAAGATTCCTACCAGAATCTATAAAAATTGCTATTTTCGCATATATAATACAAGAAATCATTGAATCCAAAAATGTATGTGAATTAATAGATTTTGTAATTATATATCTCAGAAGCTTCCCCAACATTTCTACGCAAACCCCATTAAAATTACTCCAGTTTTATCAAAGTTACAGTACTTCATATATATATATTGTAATATTTTAATTGGGGTGGTGTATCTCTTATTATTTTTAGATTTTTATTATTCTGTTATATTTTATTATTATTTATTTTGGGCGCCTTTATTTTTCAAAAGATTGGTATAGTTACTTTAAATTTTTGTTTGAAGAATTCGGCTAGCTATTAAAAAAAAACAATTTTGACTCTCTCTCCCAAGTTGCGGTTCCCTCAAATTAAAGTCTGATCAAATGATTTAATAGTTTTTGAAAAACGTTTAATATATAATTTTTTATGTATTTTAATAAATTTAAAAAAAACAAACTTTGAAGAATTATCTCCCTACTTTATAAACCTTTCCTTTTTTATTAAAAACTCCATTTTCTCTTATTATCCTCAGCAACTAAATATTCCGTTTCCTTATCCTTTTATTATTTAATTATTTTATTATTATTTCCTACCCTTTATTATTATCTTAAAATTCACGTTCCCCTCGTAATACCAATAGAATGATTCGAAACTTGAAACTTTGAACATGCGCACAGACTTTACCATGTGTTGTTTTAGATTGGAATTACGTGAAAAGGAATTGTTTAATTGCTTTGGATTATCTGAATTATTAAGGTAAGCTTCCTTTCTATTTATAACTACTAATATTAAAAAACTTAACTAACTTATTATATAAGAAATATGCAATTGCGACATGAATGTTTTTACGATGAATAAATTTATAGGTTATCTATTTCAGGAACTTGATTCTAATAAATCCTCTTCTCTGCTATGTGGGATATAAATTAATTGGAATTGATTGTTGATTTCATACACACTATTATAGAAAGTAAACTGAACTTTCTCAGGAACAAACTGCATACAATATCCTTTGAAATTTCTGGGATGCTATCTCCAGTCAAGGTGAAATATAGGTTATAACAAAGCTTACCGCTTTCTAGAAGATAATCAAATGATGAGATCTCTTACACGGTTAGTACTCTTTGTTTTTCTGTTAGTTTGGTATGATTTTGAGGCACTTTACTTTATATTTTTCAGTTTTTAATTTTTCTTTTTCAATTTCTGCACCTTCTCCCTTCTAGTTCCAAAATCAACAACTTTCAATTTTTTTCTTGTTTATCCTCTCACAGGCGACTTTCCCTGTGATCTAATTGTCTTAGTGTCATTTTTAATTGACTTCTATGGATATAAAGGTCCTTTCACATGTTCATTATATCATGTTCCTTATTAACTACACTTTTTTTTTAATCGGTTGATTCATTTCGCGATTAATCACTGTCACTTCACTGAATTTTGAGATGAGTTACATAGATCTAATTTAACTATACTATCTATTACATTTTACCTAACATGTATCAATTATAAAATTATTTATTTAAGGTTTATAAAGATATTTTATGTTTATTATTTATTTGTTGAAATTGTTCTCTTTTTAAATTTAAATTGATTCCTATTCAGGGTGAATTGATTTATTACATGGTTGTTTCCTTTAATTACAGATTCTTCGCCTTAAATTGGATTCACCTGCTTTCAGATCATCACAATATATTTTCTTGTAAATTCAAGATTCCTAAAATTCACAGAATAATGAAAAGTGCCGTATTTCGTAATTGGGAGAAATTAATTATCCGTAAATTTCATCTATATTCTATCTATATTTCAAAAACTTAAATATTCATACACAAAAAAACTATCAAGAAACGCGTTTTATTAACAACATTTCCAATATAAGCGAAAAAAACGCGCTATCCCAATAAAAACCGTTCCTGGAACGTGCACTTCACTGGATTCCATTTCTAGTAGACTATCATATCGTTGAAATGTCATAAAATGAAATATTTTATTTCACATTTTGCCAGAGATATGATCTACTATGAATGGACCTTAATAAAAATTTGATAACAAAATTTTGCAGTCTTAAACTTCAAAATATTTTTTGATTGTCAAATTTTTTCTGTTGTGTCAGTTAGGGATAAAAATTAATTTCTATTTATTTTTTCTTGACAACGGTAGCTGGAACGCTACCGAAACGTTAAATTAAAGAATTTAAAAATATTGTGGTTTAATTTCCCAAGAAATTAAAAAAAGAATGAATAATATACCACAAGGAACATACAGAAGATATTTATATTATATATAAGTAATTTGCTAAAAATGATTATGTGCTATGACAAACAAAAATGCCATCTTAAGGCCGACACTTTTCTCTTTAAAACGCCGTATTACAATTATTTATATCTACATTATAACTATACGATAGTTTATAATGTACTCCGCCGCGCTTCAGAAAATAGAGTCGCGCGGATGCGGAACACATACTTAGTTTACCGAATTTTTTCCGGACAAACCATTGCTCGGACGATAGAAACGCAAAGCACCTTTTTTGTTACAAAACACTCCTCCTATACAGTGGTATTTTTCATTTTCCTCTACCTTCCTCCCAGCGCGAAATATTGGAAAATTTCGGGAAAAAAAAATGTTTTAATTTTTTTTTCTAATTTGGGAAATCGATAGACTGGTGAACTTTTTTGTATATTAATCTACATACTTCAAGGTACTTATTAGAAAAAAATCAACAATATTGCTAATTTCTCGTAGTTGTCACCCCTACCGTCTGGCCTAGATATTCAATTTATTAAAACTACTCCTAAGTAGTTCTTTAGAAAATAAATCGCAGCTATCCAACTCCTAAGTTTGGATGATTAATGCTGTTGAAATCTAAGTAGTACAGACTGGAATATCGTATCAGCGGTTTCATCCATTGGGACCCTCTCATTTCGAAAGTAAATAAACTTGGAAAGATAAATACTGGCATAATAAAACGGGAATCCGAAAATCCCGCCCTTTAAACTTTCAGACAGAAGGATTCAGGTGAATAAGGTTTTAGAGCGAAATTATATTTCTCGACGGAACAAGAGAACTTGTAGTTAGACTCCTACAGAATTTGTCGAGAAACTCACTAAAAAGGAAAATTTTCAGCCTGCTAGAATTATAGTAAAAAGAAAGTTGGAAAATTTCAAGTCATCCATCTCACGCTCTGCAAAGCACGGAAATTTCTTACGCTACAAAGCGTACCTATCAAAAAAGTTTCTTGTTACTTAAAATCATACGGGATTATTCGAAAGAAAAATAACTGAGTATATCCTTTGGTATCACATTGTGAAAATAGTTGTGCTATATTTCAAAAGGAGAGACAGGCCAAGGTTTGCTCCATTTATAAAAATGGAAAACTCATAGAAATACTACAGAAGGATTCGATCCCACAAAATCAACAATAGGTTAGATACGGGTATTTGAGTTAGATGCCCTTGGGAGCTTGTGTTCAAGCTAGCGTTAACCCATGTCGATTACATATGCGCTGCATTGGAAAAAGACAGCCTAAACATCTGATTTTTCACTCTTTTTTCACAGGCTGACGGGTTCTGAGCTGGCTTGTTGCCTCTATATGTAGTTTCTCGATGGGAAAACTCCCTTAAGAAAAACCGAAAAACCTGTCCAAAGTAGATCATAGATGAAAAAATACTCATAGATGAAAAACTGGCCCGTGGCGCCCTCTATTTGTACGGCTGGCGCCACCTTGAGAGTCCCGTCAGTACCTCAACACAAATAATGGTTGTGAACTTCGCTAACAGCCGAAAAAGAAGATTCCTGTTATTTAAGCTGTCGGCGGCATATTCAAAATTACTGGAATTTTACTTTTATTGCATAATGACATTTATGGTCCATTTTTTGATATTCCATTTGAAGTTACTCAACATTAGATTTATATTACAATTAAAACAATCAAATAGTCAAGTTAAATTAAATGAACTGTCAAAAAATGGACCATAATGCCTGAAGTGAGAAAAATAAAGCAATAATCATCAAGTTTATATATTTCATTGAATAAAAAAAGTATACAATAAATGAAACGTTTTTTTACATATTTAAATGACAAATATGAAGAAAAATAAATATTCAACAACAATGCTGGCAAGTTCGAAGCTGTATGAAAAAATATCAACTCCTGTCACTTTTCATTCAATAAAACGTGTTTTTTATAAAGATAAAGCTTACCGGGTGCACCTCACATAACAGTCTTTCACAATACATATTCTCGACATTGTCTCTTGAAATAAAAGTCTAAAACAATAAAAACCAACTACGAACTCACACACAAATAACCAAAATAGTTTTTGAAAACGAAAACCGGACTAACTCACGATACAGGTTGTAAAACGTTGATCTGCAGCTGTCAGGCAGTTGTCAGACTTGTCAGGTTAGGATCATAGATAACACGTTAAGATATTAGCGCTGATATAATATGTGGAAGAATCTGCAACTACCACTAACGGCGTTACAGTTCTCACTGAATTAGAAATTTTAGTACTGACGGGACTCTATGTGGCAGCACCCTCGCGCCTTCAGAGATCCCCTACCCTTATGTAGATGTCGTTAATTGCCTTGTGAAAGACCTGGAGGAGGCTATTGATTTGTAATAGCTTTGCCTACGGAACGGCAAAAGGTATCCATTTTTCCACAATCAAATGAGCTCAATCAATGTTGAATGCAAGTAAAATTATCAACTAACTCTCCCTTTTTCAGAAGAAGTCAAGCACCTTGGAGCCTTCCTTGATAGGAGACGTGTAATGTAGAGTTAGTTCAGCCATCCTTTGCCGTTACGTCATACATTGTCTAGCCGGCTCTCTGATTCATAAGATGGATGAGACGGAATTATGACGTCATTAACGTATTTCTTATCTAAGGTCGACATAAATTTCATCTGTTACTTTCGACAGTTCAGTTGTCATATTTTGAAAACAATTCTAAGCATATGTCATTTATTATAATTTAGAGGTTAGGTGTAAAATAGCATTAAAGTAATCTAAGACATACGTAAAACCGCGGAATACGTCACCCATTATGACGTAACGGCAAAGGATGGCTGAACAGACTATAACATTAATTTGAAAAAGTAGTGCTACCACTCTCCTACATGGAATTTGCTTCAGATTAGACTGAATCTTCAATGCCTGGCGTCTAACGCTACATTTAAGAAACTTAGAGCTGAAGCAGCTCAAACTCACTCTATAATTTCAGGTCTAAGTGGATGTTCACCTCCTTTTCAACTGTATGTTATGGAAATATTTGTTATCTCCTACTTTTGTGACTGTCAGATAGATAGATAGTTTATTTCCTTTTAAAATCTTTACAATTTCATGGAAAGGGTGAGAACAATGTATAAACATATTTATAATGATGAAATAAATATAAGTTATTCATTTATAATAGAGGCTCTGAGTTTTAGAACATTCCAAATATAGCTAGCAATTGCTTTAGCTGAATTTATTGTAATATTATTCAGTGAATTAGCTGCAACATTGATGTCGGATAGGTAATTTAAGGTGGATTGTTTCATACAACAATATATTGGACAATCGAAAAGTATGTGCTCAATCGTTTCTAACTCCTTTTGGTTACAAATAGTGCAGATTTCATTGGAATTTATTTGATAGGTACAGCCT
Source organism: Galerucella calmariensis (assembly GCA_910591675.1). NCBI lineage: Eukaryota > Metazoa > Arthropoda > Insecta > Coleoptera > Chrysomelidae > Galerucella > Galerucella calmariensis. The sequence continues at coordinate 10,009 of CAJUYG010000178.1, read as the reverse complement.
TTGTATGTAAACTTCAAGGAGGATGTATTACATAACCGAAGTTGCGCGATAGCTCTTATAATTTGGATGGCACAGATATTTTTGTCGTGACGCAGATACTGTTAAATGTTTATATATGGGAAGGAAGAATGACTGTTGGCAGAGAGAAATATCTAATTCTAAAAGTTCATTTTTCAATTTAAGTAAGAGAGATTTCCTATTAATCTGTAAAAAGCGGAGGGAAGGATTATTCCAAGTGAAATTGGTATCAATACAAGTGAAAAGAGATTTTACCTGAGCTGCCCAGTTGTACTTGCATCACATTACATCAGATGCAATTGACGGAAGAAGCACAATTTGGGGTAACGGAAGTTACAATTGTTATAATTGTTTGTTCCTCCAATATAGAGACTCGGAAATATAGATATAAATAATAACGATTGATTAGACTTTAGATTCACATTTCTAAAAGTACTTAATGAAATTAGAATCCACAATGTGCATTGTGTACAAAAGTTTTGGCGACAAAATGTTAGCTTTTAACAAAATTAGAGCGTTGTTTAAAAGCTAATCCGGACAACATGGACGGGAAAAAAGTGAATTTAAATTAAAATTTCCCACTTCAAATTTATGCGGAAACTAAGTTTTTGCGTGGTCATTTTAATGGAGAGCAAGTATAGAGATGGAATAACGTAGGAGACGTAGTGATGCTTTGTTTGAGGATTTAAAAAATCAAAACTCTATAACAAGCTGAATTTTGACTGAGACTATATAGAAATTGATACCACATATTAACTAAATTTTCAAGAGTTTATAGACAAATCTTATAATAATGTGATATATCAACGACATATCTCCACAGTATTCTGGAAAATATTGATATCCGATCAAAAACTTTGTTTATTTATTAATTATTTTCCGATTTGAAGGTAAAAGTCAACACCGAGTTGTCATCTAACAGAAAACAGGAATTTTCCAAAGCTGTAACCTTTCCACAGGAACGATTTGTTCATGTTTCATTTTACCACAAACTATATCAAAGCAGACTATAGGTCAACTGTAAATAAAGTGAATGGACTGTAGTTCACGAGGTTCTCTAATGGACATATCAAACAAAAGTTTCGAGAATCTCATTTCATAAACTGGGAATACGACCTAAAAAAGATCTATTGTATTGTGTAGCTCCAATAAATATTGAAAATGTATTCTAAGCTTCGATTTTTCAACTACCAACATTATAAAAACGACGAAAACATTGATACGTTCGGTGGCGTGGAACTAGTGAAGTGACATGCCGTGCTTTGTCGGCAATAGACATGAGAATTCGCCATTAAGATTGAACGAAGAAACGCGACACTTGATTAAAACGGCTCAGCTATAAGTACATCAATTACAAAAGAGGACATAACGTAGTTTCATTCGAAATTAGAAACGCCAAAATTGCAGAGAAATTCATTTGGGACTTTACGAAAACGCCTTTTGATGTAATTGCAATTCCACACTCACAGTTTGCGGCAATTAATCTCACGGTGTTATCAACCTACGAGAAAAATATAAAGATGTAGGGAAATTATAATATTTTTTATATTCATATGATATTTGCTGAAATGTAGTTCTGTCTAGAGGCTTGAACGCTTGAAAACATTGAAATGTGGCAACAGTATAATATGACCAATCACTAATTTGTTCATTCTTATTGTTATGAACTATAGACTGTTATGACTATTAGCAAGGATTCAGATAAACTGTTTATCTTACCTTATAGCTTGATTTGCTCTGTTAAAGAATGAGTGATGGAGAAGATATTTTGAAATGTGAGGCTTGGTTCTGCATATGATGATTCGTTCTTTAACATTTTAGAATCTTCGAGTTGAAACACGAAGGACCACTTGAATTGAGGTTCATGACGTAGTTACCCATGTCGGCTAAGCTTACAGAGGGATAACACAAATTGTTTAATTTGTGAAAAAACTATGAGTAAGCTGTAAAATAATGAATGTGAAGAAATCAGAGACTTTAAATAAAACAAATGCTTCGAGTAGTACCTTATTTAATTCATGAGTTACAACTAGTGTGGATTAGGAAAAGGCGCTATAAAAACCATACATTCAAACAGGTGGAAAATCGATCACACTAGAGGGTGTTATAAAAGTTCATAACAATATTTGACAAAGTTTTTTCCCCCGTTTAACGCAACAAATTAAATAAGTAGCACATAATATAATGTTACAATAAGTAGTAAGACATTTAGCAGTCACTTGCGATGAAAAGATTAATGTTAATAAATAGGTGGCAACAAAAACGAGTTAGAGGAAATAAAACTTGATGCACTATCAACGACAACTCCGCAGTGAATTATATTGGCGCCAGAATGGTTTACCGGCAGTCCAAAGATATTTGGGAGTGTAACAATCAAATTAGATTACTCACAAATTTCCAAAACACTAATGAGTCACTAGTAACAATATGCACTTTACTTTTAAATTGAAATTGGAAGAATTATTTTATTTCACAAGAAAAGGGATGATAAATGAAAAGAGGAGACATATAGAGCAACGTACTCCTCGGTTGTTGAGCTGAAGACTGACTGGACTGAACTGATAAATCGCGGGAAACAATAGGCTTATGACCGGTCTCAAATATTTTGGAGTACAGGGCTGGCTTCAATACTTCTGTAAGGATTTTATTAGAAATTCTTACATGCTCATTTCAATTGTCACGTGAAATATAAATGGAAGCACTATAATGAGATTAAGGATTTACTTAATATATGTTATATCCAAAAACGTTTCTCCTTATGTCAATAGTGATCAACCTGGGACTACTTCCTAAAACCCAAGTTTGAATTAATTTTTTTGAAAAAAAAAAGTGTTTCAAATGTAGAAGTATCAATTATATCATCATACAACTTTCATACGGAACGAAAAAATGCACAAGACTTCACTTATACATATCCTGTCACTATTTCACCGATTATAGAAAGTAAGGGCATCCTACATAACGCGTTCCCATCTCTTGAGGCATATTGATGCTAACGGAACAGCACGAAGGGAAGGAATGGATAGAACAGTGTTGTTTCAGATGTAGCTCAATTTTTTAAATAAATCAATGAAGTTGAGATAATTTGAAATAAGAATGGTTGAACAAAGATGAGAGATCGCTAAATAATGTTACTGAATTTTTTCCCCTTTGAGCTGTATTCAACTGTACACAACAAAAAGACATGAATAGGGAAATGACTAGAAATAGTGTTATTCATTCGAAAATTCGTTCTTTTGTTTAGAACAAACCGTTCTTGAAATTTCAACAGGATTTTCGTTTCCTATCATCTTCCATTCAACTAGGTACGTATTCTCTCAAAAAATATAAAAAGGGCAACCTTACTAAAAAAACAAGCATACCAACTTTTTCTTCTTGTTTTCTTGGATTTGTAGGTAAGTTTCGATGATATCTATAACAAAATAAAACAATTGAAATTTGAAGAATAGGAAACTTACCAATGCCCACAGAACAGGCCGTGTATTCTGTTCCAGTTTTGGTTTTACGATTTAAAAATAAGTGAGATCTTGCTCAACCCAGTGACCTGTGGCAACGCTGGTCTAACAAACTGCTATGCTTGTCACTTGTCACTTGTCGCTTAAATGTAGAGATGGGAATATAATTTATTCACAACCATATATGTGATGCTGTCAATACTAACGTTATTGAAGGTTGGAAAGTGTCATATTATACACCTTTACTTCCCGCCTTCACCTCCGCCCTCTAGTGATCGTTACCTATTCTTCATCGGATGACATTTTTCCTAATTTATCATTCGCAAACTCAATATCCATCAGACTTCATCTCTATCTCTATTACTATATTACCAATGAAAGAAGCACATTGAAGAACTAACATTTAATCATTATTAATATATTGTTGATAATCGAAAGTCCATTTTTCAATGATAATCAATACATTATATACTTAGCCCTTTGGCCTTTTCATAGTTAAACGTGGCCATATCGAATATTTTCAAATATAATAATATAATATATAATATAATATAATAAGTAAATTTTGAATAAGATGGTGACGTCTATAGACAGTTGTTAAGATGTTGCTAGGGAAGCCGTGCGATTTACTTTTTTTTACAGTGCGTAATAGACGTCATTACATTGATACCAACTGTGTGTTATTGACTGATTACAGGAGGGGTCGTAGGTTAAAAGTTTTATGTACTGTTAGTATAGTGTAACTATTGTTAATGTGATGACCCATATTTTCAATCCCTTTAAAGGAAAAAGCCGCCCAATGACGAGCATAAATTTTTTTTATAAATTCGAATATTGTGATATAATGGTTTTCAAATGTAATTTAAATTAATAGAGTGGATTAAAATTAACCTGCATACAATTTGTAATACAATTCAAGGTCATCACATTGACATTAGTTACACTATTTAAAAAAAAAGTTATATAGATACTTGGAATCTCTAAAACACCGAAATGTATTTAATATGTGTATTTTATAAAAATAACCCTCTATTTGAGAAATAAAAAAAATATTCAACTAGCTTAGTGCCTTCAAGTGAGCCGCCCAAAGCATCCATTTAATGAAAAAGTATTTTTAGTTGTCAATTCACAGACTTCGCTTTTGTTTCTTTCTAAAATTCCGAGCTTGCAATTGCTTTTACCTCACTTCCGTAATATACTTTCACCTTTTCAATTACATAGCTGTACCCAAATAACCATTCTATCTTTCTTTTTTTGTAACAATCCTCTTTCCTATTGCCGCCCGTTCCATTTCAACTTGCACACTCAAACACGCTGCCTTTTATACAAGCGGCAGCGGAGCATAAGAATGGGGAAAGGGTAGCAGTGTTACCAATGTGCGGATGCTAGAAACAGCTTTCTCCATTTTTTATATTTCATATTTGTTTAACCCCGCATCACCCAGGTCGAAAAACTGCACATCATCACCCGGGTGGGATCTGATATACCCCATAATTAGAAACACGAAAAAAAAAAGAAAAAAAAGGATATTCTCAGGTATTTAAATGTATTAACTACATAATTATAGGCAGAAACTTTTTATAATCAGTTGAATTTATAAGATATCATAAAAGAATTTAAACTTGGAAATTCTCACACAAAAAAAATCACCACATCTATGAAAACTGTTAAAAAAGTATATAACATTCAATTCTGTAGGACTTTATGGAAAACTAATAAAGCAAATGCTCAAGTTATCAGCAAGAAAAGTAATATGGGCATATCAACAAACAAAAAAAGTTATTCATTTCGCAAAAGGGATTTTCCAAGAATAAATGTATATCTTTATAACACAGGCGGGATTTCTCACACCCCAGAGTTCTTTACTGCACTGAAGCTCTCTTGGTAATTGACTTGGTAATTGACTAAGAAAATCACAGAGTGAAGTGTTTCAGGAAGCTATAGGCAACCAATAAAACGTGCGTTCATTCAAATGGAAATAACGGTGATTTAAAATGTGTTGGGATATGCCACACCCCACCCGGGTTAATATAAAATGGAAGCAAAACTTTCCGAAAAGCTTCTTCATATAATATCTTCCATAGTTCCAAACATCTCACGAAACCTACCGATGGTGGCTTATTATTTTTCTCCAGATATCTTTTTTTAGTTACTCTGTAGAGCAGTCAAAGGGCATGAAATATCAGTGGTCTACTGAAAAAGAAACGATAATAGTATATTTTGTAACAAGGTTATAAAGGAAATTTCATGCGAGTGGAAAGTTCCGAGCGCGAGCCGGAGGCAAGCGTAAGGAGCCACGAGTATTACGAATTTTCATCCTAACCGAGCAGCAGACAGCAATAATTTTGACAGGTACTCAAATTTTGCCAGTACGATAACAAATAACTGCGTTAATGCTAATGTTACATTTATAGAAAGCGTAGATACATTAAAATTGAAATCAATCAATCTCAAGAGAGAGAATTCCCGCATTCTCTAATCAAATTTGGTTTCAGAATTGGCAAAATATTTTGTTATAAAATATAACAATGCTATTTGGGTAAAAATTGTTTTCATTGCCCAGAAAAAAACCTAACATCTTCAATAATATTCCATCACTCCAAAACAACAAATTAAATATTCATAGTGAATCATTGAAAGTTTTGACAGAAATTTACATTTTTTAAATAAGCCTTTGGATTATTAGCCTTAAATAAGATCTACTTTATACTGAAAAAATAAGTATTTCAGTATAATTGTACATTTATTGTTACGAGAAAAAAAACTTATTTGCTACAAATCACATATTTCTTAACCCGTAAGAAATAACATTAGCCTACAAATTATGTGGCAATTGAAACAAAGAATTCTCACCCCACCCTTCCCTATTATTCAGTAATGGACACGACCTGTATACGTTTGGCATCAGTCTGCATGTGATTAGATTAGATCAGTTTTTGCAATTTTACTAATTATTCTGTTTTTGTGAAGTGTGTGGTTGAAGTGCTCTGGACAAAAAAAAGTTTAATAACAGAATGAATGAATTGTTAAACTCATGACGATTACAAGAATTGTGAGATATCTTTGAAGGTGAGGAAATAAATGACAATTATATTGAAGTAGGTAGAAGTAACAAGCAAGCGAAATGTACAAAAATACACATTTCTCAATTAAACCTGTCAGATCTACTCCAAGCACTCTAAAAAACTACTATGGGGAAAGCATTAATGAGCACACTTAAGGATAGACAAGGCTATCTTGTGGATACCATTGTTGGTTATGTTTTAGATCATATAGGTATGTTTAATTTCAACAATGTATATGGTCTCCATTTTATGAATGTATGGTATCTATTTTGAGAATGTATAGTTTTCTTTTAAATAGATCAAAATATTCAGCAGCAAGTTATTTATTCCTATCCTGCTTTCCTACTGAACAGTTTTATGCATAAATAGAGACCATTAATTTTTATTAGATTTAAACATGTTTGTCATAAAAATACTGTAATTTTAATCCGTGTCCAGACTTACCATCGACCAATTCGATCGACTAGTCCACACATACAAAACGAAAGTCTACTTTGTTGTTCGACATAGTCTGGAAACGGCTTAGACAAATATTTGTGAAAAATATATTTTCCTTAGTAACCTAATTATTTAGAGAACCGTGTGGAAGTTACCCATACTGCTTAATACACCGTGAACTCTTAATATATTTCTAAATACTTAGAAATATTTCAAAAGCTCAGTGTATTGATTAGTGCATGTAGGTAACTTCCATAAACAAAAAACAATACCATAAATAATTCGGTTTTTTAGGGGAATATATATTTTTTCACTTTAAGGCAATATAATGTTTATAAAAATTATGGTTCGGTTTTGATAAATATGTTGAATTTTAGTAAAAATTAATAGTTTTCTTGAAGAAGGAACATTTGTTTCCAACAAAAAAATATAATTTGCTGGGAAGATACATTTTTACGAATAAAAGACATATCGTTAACCCAGACAAAATACTTTTTTATGGTAAAGAAATGTCATTCTGCCATAAAGTAATCTTTTTATAATAAAACAATATAGTTAGCTTGAGAAAATAATTATTTGTTATTGGAAAATTACTTTATTCAATTTAAATGCTTTCAAAGATAAATATAACTATTCTGTCATTATACCTCAATAAATGTTGTTTGAGACAAATATGATACATTTTTACAAGAATAAATGTAATTTTCGATAGATAACTCATTTTATTGATGACAATAAATATGTTTTTATTCATCCACAATATCACTTTCCGAACTTGAAACAAATCCTTTCTTAACGACAAATTAAATATTAGTTAGGCCATAATATGGAAAATCATATTAATTTGACATTATAAGATTTTCCTCGGTGTACAAATCGTATTCAAAAAACTAAATTTTTGTTTCCGGCACGTCTTAAGGCTAAAATTTTGATTCACTGCATTTATTCCATTCACTAAACATCAGATTTTATAAAGAAGAGCCTTTGCGGAAATTAAATTTTCCATAAGCAGCGACGCTGTTCACTAGAAAATAATAATACGGCGAGCGTGTTCAATTGGCCGGAGAGAAAGCGACCCCAACACTTTGGTTTTATCCGGTTTACTCTTTATTTTCACAATAAAACGATACATTTTATTTAATACGACCCCTTCTGTGTCATTTGCATTGCGCTCGGTCGTCTGGTTGTTGTTTTAATTAAATCCATGTTAAACAGATAGGTTATTACTTGAGTAAAAGTCCGGAGATGACAATTACCGTAACCGCTTCAACATGTAAAATGTCTAGTTTTATATGGACTAACTTTTGTTTGCTGTTCAACTGATAGTAGTTGACCATATGGTCTTTATTACCTGGGGTTATCGTCGAACCAACGTTTTACTACAATATGGAACTGGTCTGGTTATATTAAGGAACATATTCGTTTTTAGTATCAAAACTTCCAACTCATTTCCAAATTACCAAAAAAAAGACACACTAAAACCGGTTCTAATCAGTGAATCATCATAAAACTAATTGTTGAATAGACAATAAACACCGATTTATTCCTTGATAAGTTTGGCACCATCAGTCAGAGGCTAAGAGTCCTCGGCACCCCATCTTGTAGAAGAGACCAGTAGCATGCTCAACAGTCCTTCTTGGAGACCTCCTCCGTTGAATGCTGTGTCCTCCTCTCCCATGCACAACTGACATTCAATATTCCATAAATCAACGTCTCCGTGGTCTTTTTAACCAGGAGTTTGCGGTGTTCCTGTTTTGGCACGTCTCCAGTACGACTGGACAGTGAAACAGTGTCTAGCGCAGTTAGCAGCCACTGGGAAAGATCATTGTAGAATCCGTACAGCCTGCAGCAGCGTAGCACGTCACAGCTCGTAGTGATTTAATTTCACTAATGAGCACGAGGCACGAGGTATGATGTAAATATTTCGGTGGAGTCTTAAAACCGAGGTCCCGTGTCCATGGATGTTGTGCTCGGTAAAGAACACTACTACTGGTTGGAAAACTAGTGGGTTCGGCGAAATTTCCGGTTAGTGTTGGAGTGCTTCTTTCGTTGGTGATTAGATGAAAATTCGCAGAAATAGACCGACGTTATTTAGCGAAATAATAAAAAAATGCTACTTAAACGTTGGATTGAAAAATATAAAGAAGATTTTGGTTCAATTTCCCGAAAATAATTATTAGAAGGAACCGCAAAGCTGACCTAGATACTTCTCCGAAAAAATTGTCGAGAATTAAAAATGAAGGTAGAAAAAAATCAGGAAAAATGAGAGGGAGACAATTATGTCCTATCCGGCGGCGAGAGTCAACCAGAATGACACTTTCCGGATTCCGCCTGACAGTTGGTTCGTGATTGCGGCCGTCAACGAAAATTACGGATGGACCTCTGACGTCAGCTTAATTTTATTAATGCCAATAAAATGTAATCGATTCCGTCCTATTCGCCTATGAAACGAGAAAATGGTGATGACGAGAAATTCATACACCGGTCAATTTCCATGCCAGTCTCATTATTTTTTCACGTTTCCAAAAATAAACGTTTTGATCCGACTTTATTACCTTAAACAAAAGAAATAATGCTTCGGAAATTGAGAATACGATTGTACTACTGAATGAGAGTAAATGGAGCCTTCACCGTTGAATTTAAAATTGTTTATTGATGGGTTACTCCTTTGTGCGATCTGTTTGTGGGATCCTTATCAAAAACAAAAAATATATCAGCTTTGCTTATACATTGGAATGAAATCGAAAAATGTCAGATCCTGAAATAAAATGATGAAGGTAAAGCTATTTTATCAAATCGGATATTTACTGTAATGGTACGTGAAATATCAAAACATGTTCGACGAAAATTGAAAATGAGAAAAAAAAAAACTTGACTTATACTTTCATCTGTCAAGCAACCCACATGAATTGTAATGTGAGCAAGTAAGATTTAAATATTTTGTTCAAACGAGCTGATTCTAATAAATTAAAAATTTATAGAAGATTTCCCCCAGTAAGTTTCCGCTAAATTTTGTTTTTATATTTACTTTCT
>CAJUYG010000177.1:310130-336441 GCA_910591675.1 Galerucella calmariensis | reverse complement strand
CACAAAATCGTTGGTGTTTGCGAATTTTGATCATGATTAAAGATGTTTGGTTCCAAAAGATTATAATTCTTTCACCCTTATTCAATTATACAGAGCGTTGAATTTGTTACGATTTTGACGGAAAATTTGTTATAACTTCTCACATACCTACCTTGAATAGCAGACGGCAACAATTTTCGTAATGGGAAAGTGAAGCGGATTTCAGTTTTTAAGTAAAATATAGCGTGTTTCATACAAAAAAACATAAATTTCTGGCACCGTGCCAATTTCTACTAAATTTCTAAACATGCCGTTTCCTTGTCGCATTAGCCACTCCGAAATAAAACATTAATTTTTATCAAATTCCCCTTCCATTTTTGTCTGTCGATGTTCGAAATTTCAATTTTCGAGTGGACTCTTTCTTTCCTCTAACTGCCACATTTAAGGCAACAAGTAATTTATATTTTCTTGTTAATTTTTGGTGAACAATTTTCTATTGTCTGGTTGTTCTGCAGCCGGCAAGTTCAAGGCAAGTTAAGTTCCATTCCACTTCGTTCCTGTCCCGTGCACGAGGTCCACAGCCTGCCGAAGATATCACCGCCACTGCCGCCATCGCGCTAATAGCTGCAAACATCCTCAGCCCTCTAAGATAAGTTCCTCCGTCTTATCTATAGCGTGTGTAAGATTTGGATTTGGCGTGCTAATTACAATGGGTATTCTCTTCGTTTGGTTTTTGAGATATTCAATTTATGTTGAGTTTCAAATAATTCAATAAATAATTATTATTTCACTATTTGTATTGATTATTCAATAATCATTGAATTGGATAAACGTGTTCGGGAATAAGTAGATTTATTTTTTTTGTAACGTAAATTTAATTTCTTACAAGGTGTTTCCAGCTTTCCACCTTTTGTTTCTTGCTTTAATTGCTTCGTTCGATTAAAAAGCTGGTGGCGTCCAATTTAATATTAATTGTACACCCCATCATCCCAGTGATAGTGTATAAGATAGTTTAATTGGTGCCAAATACCACTCCCTGAGGGGGAGTGCTCTAGCCTGGGGCAGTTTTAGGTTACACATGTTCAGCTTCAGACTTCATAAAAGCTCTAACGTTTTCAAGAATCTGTCGGCCTTCCCTGTGGATAGCTTTTCCTTCAACACCAGTTCAAGTTTTTCAGGAGGCATCATTTTAGATCAAATAAAACACAACACTCGCAGATAAACTATCTAAACATCTTAAGATATTCAAAAATGCTCAAAGTTATTCTACAGTAAATGATTCCTTCAAACACAACCCACAAAACATACAACCTCAAATGTCAATAATAAAATTGTAGTCGACATGAAATATCGTTTGTAACGTCAAGGGCATGAAACGGTTGTTAGGCCGATTTTGATCTTTGCGCAGGTCGGTTGACAAACTTCAAGTTGCTTCTTCTTGTGTGAAACGGAGTCTACGCAGGTCTTGCCAAAACTGTAGTCGATTTTACGTTTGGCGCTTGCAGTACTTATCTTTTACTTTTACTTTCACTTTTCCCTACTCGTAATCGGTATAGACTTATTTGTAAGCACATTATATTATAGAATTCTACTATCAACTATATTGACCTATCTTTTATCTACGATTTCTTCATAAAAACGCTAATATAGTGCAGATTCCCTGTACAGGTTTTCCTTTAATCTTGCAAATTTTCAATTTTCAAAGTAATAAAATAAATCCACTAATTTAATCAAAAATACCATTTTATGCACCACCAATACTCTAATTCTATCCTAAAATTTAAATTAACGTAGACAAGTAACCCGGCGGCTACAGCCAGTCCACTCATGCATGTGTGTTATCAATTACATCATTACTGAATTAATGTAACCATCCATATCTATAGATACATATATGCAAATACACTTTAAAACCACCAGCCTTCAGTACAGATTTAAATAGGAGCAAATCGATTGAACAATGTTTGTGGTATATACGCTATATATGCTAAAATTCGGTAGGTATGTAAGCATTCTATTAATAATATGTTTGAAATTTGATTATACACAACCTGTTCGTTTTTAAATTGTTGCAATTGCTTGTTTAAACGACCCACATAGTTCCAGAATAATGGAACAATTCAAAGCTAAAATAACTAAAATTGTATGAGCTATTTTTTATATGATATACCTAAATTTCTATAATATTTTTTTTAGTACCAAACTACACAACTACAGTACTGTAGACCTTCTTTCAAAACAATGTGCTTCAAAGGTTAATCAAGTACATTTAAATGTACTTTTCCCACTACTGGCTGTGAAATTGACAATTATTGCTTCTTCTATCCAACTGAAAAGGTGAATCTCTATTAGTGGTTAATAATTTGTTTTATTATTGAGCTAGGTTAATAATGGAAAAATATTTTAAGAATTCAGGGCCAGTATTTCAACAAAAACTTGTGCAACAAAATATTGTATACCCAGGACATTGTCCTTAACATATTTGCTGCTTGAAATTACCTATCAAAATAAAATTATTTGAATAAAAATGCCGTTTGTTTAAAATTCGCGCTCAACCAAAAATGACTGATGACATGACGAGTACGTTCATAATATATCGAAAACTGACAGTGTACTTGTCAGTTAGACGACGGGGTAAACGCTTCTCATGGTGCGTTTGTGAATTCTATTTAATTTTTGTCTTAAATTTGGCTAGTAGTGGAAAAGATTGTATAAACACCATGGTGAGAAAGACATTTATAATCCTCGCACCTTATTCAGCTCGGGGCAAAGCCACTCGCGAAATAATTTTGGTACTCGGTCAATAATAATAGTCTTCGCCACCATAATATACATTTTTTAAATGTTCTAATAGAATGTACTGTGTGACCCTTAGAACATAAAGTAGTAAGGAAGGATCATTACGCCAAGGACAGTTAACCGGGATGGTTATCCAAAATGGCCGCCGCAGAATAGAATATATAAGTGGCGCCTTACCCAATTTTAATTAGGATAAAACTATTTCTTAAAATGGAGTTAATATTTTCAATAATTTAATTGAAAATTTTTACGAGTGAATAGTTTATGAAAACATTATTTTAATGGCATTATAGACATTAAAGTTGGTGAAATGGAAGTAAAAAACAATCATAGGTACATTTAAATTTTTATTTACAATAACATCAAAATGATACGCCCATGTCATGTCATATCCTGTCAAGTGAAAATTTAGGTTAGGAACAACTATGTGTATTTTTGGAAATTTTTAACATAAAGACCAATATTCACATCTGTAGATTATAATTATCATAATAATAATATGTACTCACCGATGAAAAGTAATTTTCAAAGCGTTGTTTTTAGCAGGCTCTGAACGTCCACAAGCACTACAACTAACCTTTGTCTTAAAAACTATATTTATATCACTGAGAGTATTATATAACGAAACTGAGAAACCAACTTAACCTTAGAAAATCCTATTATAAACTAAAACATCTGCGTTAGTAATAATCGGCAAAATATAACATAAAAACCAACTTTTAAACAGCGACCAAACAAACAATAAGTCATAAAATAGTAATCCATAATGGCCGACTTTGTCTCTTTTATTTATTATGGGAGATGTGGCACACGCTCCTTACTTACTACTTTATGTTCTAAGGTGTGAACGCAATAACAATACTCTATCTATCCATAGGCATCTGATGGAGATAGCATAACCTATAAGTTTCTAAAACACTTACCGACTACAACGCAGAAAAGTGTTCGCTGTCTTTGTAAATTCCAAAAGAGCATTTGACAGTATAAATCATGAACTTCTATGGTTGAAACTTCATGTATTCGGGATTACTCGAATAGCACGAAATGGTTTTATTCAGTATTACAAGGATGCTTTAAAACAATTGAATAAAACTATACCTATACTGTAATATTTGGTTTTGAAATTAAGTAAGGTTTAAGAAATACGTCACTTTTCATAGCAGTTGTAAAAAAATACAGTTGTGATGGACAATGCAACTTATCTTAGCCGTCAAACATCACGATATGTTTTCCGTATCTCTTAGATTATATTTGTTTAGAAATAGAGTGTTTCTTTGTCCTATCCCACTTCCACTGCAGATCTATTATTGTGGTCTTCCCTATATTAAAAGCTCAGTATCTAGCTTTATTCTTTTTACTATACTTATTAGCCTAGATACCGCCTTCCTTGCGTAACTCTCTGCCATCGGTTTTTCTTCTTCGAGTATGTGAAACGGCACCCCTGCAAGGCCTTCGCACTCACAGAGGTTACGTCTTCTTCCTGGCAGAGCCTACATAGGCTGTCTTCTGCTAGGCCAATTGTGTGCATATGTTTCCTCAGCCTACAATGACCGGTCAGCATTCTCACCATCAGTTTGGCCGAAGGACTTTTAAGGAATGCGTGCCTTTGTCCTGGGGTTTGATACCACCAGCGCAACGCCTGTTTTTTTTATCCATTAGTTAGGCATTTAGCAATTCCATAGGAAGGCTCTAACCCTAGAACGACCTCCGTTGCGCCCTGCTTGACTAATTCATCGACCTTTTCATTACCTTTTATTCCTTGGTGACCAGGTACCCAGGATAGAGTCACTCTATTATGACTACCTAGTCTGTTAAGTGCCTTGCGACACTCCCAAACAAGATTTGACGTTAGACTCTTAGACAAATGAGCTATTAGACTACCACACACTAAGGTCGCACTCTGTCAGTCCAGGACTAAGGGTGGGAAGTCTAACGGGGCTTCAGCATCAGGCCCCCAATGACATAGGGGCCCCGGCTTCGTTGAGTTTAGTGTATGGATGTTTTACTTTAAATTAGAAACTGAATATAACTCAACATTAAACTCCTGACTTATCACATGTTGTGTATGAAAGATTTACTACAGAGCTACAAGGGCAGTTCTCTAGCGGAAAATGTTTTATCTTTTTTACAGAAAAACTAACTATTTAGAACTGTAAAGGGCAAACAAATGACAACGCCAGTATTATGTACAAAAGTACAAAAGAGTGCAAGCAGAAATAAAGAAACAGAATCCATTAGCCCGTTACGTCCCATGTGCAAGATATTCTCTGAATTAAATAGTAGAAAATGATGTAGATTAATGTGTAGAAGCAACAAACTTTTTTGTTGCATTCACTCGCCGATGGGAAATTTTACTTAAAATTTTGAAAAGAGAGGTACAGAATAATATTTTAAATAAACGCCTTTTAGTTGTGAAACAGTTGTCCTCAACAAGATGGTCTTCTCGAGAACAATCAGTCAAATTACTATGTGGCAATTTGCACAAGTTCGAAGCAAATATGGGAAGACAAGGGCGAAAAGAAACATACACGGAACGAAGCCTCATCGTCAAACAAGAAAATGTTCACTCGACACGGCTTTCATTATTCTAGAACGTTTCGATGCTACAAGTAAATATCTCCAGGAACCTGGAGTTAATACGACGAATTGATATAGTATGCTGACCTCGCTTGTAGAGTTACGGAACTCTTTGGAAGAAAAAGCGAAAGTTCTCGTCGCTCCGGCGCTACTGTTCTATTGCTATCGGATTAAAGATTACCTGCTGTGAGTTTTGGTTTTAAATTATTCATGTTAGCTTAAGTCATCACCATAGAAACAGTACAGACAGAGGCAACAAGCCATAGGGCACTGTGTATGTGGGAATGTCGGTCTGAACTCCGGTGAGAGAGAAATAGACAGACGATCAGAGGTTTTTCTGTCTTTGTATGTGTACATACAGCCTAAACCTTCTAATTTCTATCACTCTCTTACATGCTGACGGGTTTCGACATGGCTTGTTGCCTCTATCTGTAGTATCTCTATGGTTAAAACCAAATATTTATTTGATACAACCTATATACGCTACCATGTAACATAAAAAATTACAACTTTTGTATAAAGAATTATTCAAGTTGTCGTGAAAAGTGAAAGCTGTCCAAAATGAACAGAGAAAAAGAGATGAATAAAGGACCCTAGATCGTTTCGTGTCAAGGTTCCATTGAAAGTGGACATCAAGAGCTCTAATCTAACGATTGTAGTTATCATTTAGTGCCAACTGACATGCGATATTTAATATTGTATCACTCTGTCATTAAGCGGCCATTATCATTTTCTATTCTCTCACTGACCCTCTTCATTCCATCTCTTTCTCGTACAATAGGCCAGACATTGTAAATTTATTTCTAGAAAATATTAAAAATTATTTAAAACAAACACACTGTGATGTGTTTTGGCATTAAATTAAAAGAAAACCAAGAATTGAATTCATTGAAATTATTTATTATCAAATAATTCAGTGCAATTATTTATATTTTAAAAACAATGCACTAAGCTATTATTTTATGGTTGTCGAATAGTAAATAGACAAGTAAGGCCATGATTAAAAGCTAAGTAAGAATGAACGTGCCAGTCGGAGACCAGAGAGAACTGTCACGTAAAAAGGATAGTTGACCTAGGGTAGTACGTATAAATGCTGATAGATAAGTGAGGAGACACACATTTCAATGTAATTCATTGTCAAGCATCGATATTATATCTTATTTATATTATTTAATTAACATGACAGGCTTAAGTACAGCACTTGTCAGAAATAGTGTAAATAGTTGAGTTACATAATAAACATTAGGTATCCCAATGAATCCTGTAGCTTTCATACGACTATTTGAGCGGCTCCCAAAGGATCCGTGCTTCCACTTGTTCATGTGGAATCCAAAACAACAAACAACACAACACTACAAAAATGTATGTGCCGGGCGTTAATGGCGACAAAAGGTAAAATCGTGTGGCGCATGAAATTAAAATGTTTGTCAGTTTGCTTAGAATACCCTATATCTAAAATTTATACTTTATGGAGTTATTAATTTTCATAATAAAAATTGACAGGTGCAGAACTTCATATTGAAAATTTTGACTGAACATAATAATATTCCAGTCAACTCAAGTTAGTTAATGAGTTAATAATTTATTTTTTGACTTCTTGCTGTTTTATTATCAAAAGACTTTTGTTTGATATTAGAAGAGAAGACTGTTTGCCTATTTCACTTCTCATTTGATTAGATACGTCAAAGTTTACTACTTAAATGATTATTAAAAGAAAAAGATGTGTATTTTTCCCAAATTTATTCGAATATTGTGAATATTTATAAGAATAAACACACAAAACTGACAATCGAAATTGGCAAGATCTCGCGGTGTTGTTATTCATAACCTCGCGAGATGTCGCCTGAGCCCCCAAGCTTGCAAGATTGCATTCCCTAATTGTCATTACTTCTCTATGACCTTATACCTTATAAATGTCTTCATCACCATGGTGTATATACAGTTTTTTCCACTACTAGCCAAATTTGAAACAAAAATTAAAAATAATTCACAAACGCACCACGAAAAGCGTTTACTCAGTCGTCTGACTGACAAGTACACTGTCAGTCTTCGATATATTATCACAGAATACACCATGGTGTATTCTGTGATATTATGAATGACTCGTTATGTCATCAGTCATTTTTGCTTGAGCGCGAATTTTAAACTAATGGCATCTTTATTTAAATAATTTTATCTTGATAGATAATTTCAATCAGCAAATATGTTAAAGACAACCTCCTGGGTATACAAAATAATGTAGCACAAGTTTTTGCTCAACTCCTATCCCTGAATTCTCAACATATTTGAATTTGTCCATTATTGACCTAGATTAATAATAGAAAAAATTATTAACCACTAATAGAGAAATTCAACTTCTCAGTTGGCTAGAAGGAGCAATAATTGTCAACTTCACAGCTAGTAGTGGAAAAAAAATAATTATATATAATCCGCCATTTTGTAGCGGCGGTCATCTTGGATTTACAATCATTCTGAATAGACATGATTTTATGGTAATCACAACTAAAGAGTGTACTTACCGAATTTCAGAGGAATTATTTGTCAACAGAAAGGTGGTAAAATTTCAAATACTATATTTGACTCAAACAACAAATAAAACCTTTTAAAAAGAATAAAGTATTTAGTCACCAAAAGTCATATTTTCCTTATCTATTTTATTAATGAAAAACTAACTTTATTGCCCAAAAAAATTTTTATTTCCATCAGTAATACAGATACTAAAATATTCATAAATAAATTTGTTTTGATTGCTTTCAAAATTCTAATCGCCAAACTTCGTGTTTGTGTCGTCCACCAATCGATTTATAATAATTCTAGTGTTCATTTAATATGCTTTGATAAATTCAAACTATTATTGTAATTCATCACCTCTATAAAAGCCGAAAACAGATAATCGACTCAATTCATCACATATTAATCGAGCCTTACATTTTCAACTGTTGCACATTGTTATTGTATACCTACAAACAAAAAATTTAGCTCAGAAAGTATTAAATACTCATGCTTGGATAAAATAATAAAGCTGTCGTTCTTTATTTTTGATAAATGGTTGTAGGTATGTATAAGTGTGTTATTTCTAACGCCATGACACTTTTATTTACTTTTATGGATTACGGTACGATTACGGTTTAGAGTTGAAGTGTTTTAATTACATATGTTATTCATGTAGCGCTAGTTGCATAACTGTTACTGTCAGTCAGATTGGCTAACTACACATTGAAGAGTGTGCGACCTCCTTTAGACACTGAAATAGCTTTAACTTTTAATTTAAGAAAGAAGTAGAAAATTCGGAGGGAAGAGAGACCGAGGAGGTTATGGTTAGAGAGGTGCACGAGATAATATGATACACAGAGCTTGACTCTCAGCTTGTTTAATTTCAATATACAGATTGCGAGATTGTTGCCGGATGAAAGTGTTTAGTTTTATCTAATAGTGCATGAGCTCGAAAAAAAGTCAACGATAACGAGACAAAAATATTATTTGTACAAATTAATCTGCGCTTCTGGAAACAGCGGTTAAAATAGGGAGGCAATGAACATTCGGTCAGCCTCTGGAACTAAAAACGCCCTCGCTGACCACGCACAATTATACTTTCTCTCTCCCTTTCAAGTAGTTTTTCTCATATTTTCCTTGTCGTACTTGTGTAATTCGTATGGCTTGAATAGACTTTTCGCAATCTGTATATATTTAATACAGTAGAAAAAATGTACCTTTACCCTGACGTCACTAACAATGAACAGTAGTAAACACAAACTTTATATACCTCATCCTTTTCTACCGACAGTAAAAACACATCATACAATATACATACCCTTGTGCAATGACATACGTTCTTTTGTAACTCTAATTATTACCTCCAGATGTTGAAAAGATGTATTCTCATAAGAATTTATTTTGACCTCTTATGACAACTGTCATGATTTTGATACATCGAGTTTTGTTCAAAGTGTTTCATCATTTGCATTCAGATAAATTCCATAAAATCGGTATTTTTCCAAAGCATCTAATTTGTTATTTTTATTTTACGTTAAGTACAAAATTTTCTGTTTTGCATTTAATGAATATTTTCAACTTAACCTCACTTCTTAGACAGTGGTTGAACAAGATAAATAAGCAGTGAACATATTTATGCACACGACAAAGTAACAGTAGCCATTTTGTCTCATTTCTTCATTTCGCTAGGTTAGTAGTTATGAAGTCAGGGTAAAGGCTAATTTTTTCTACTGCACAAAAGCTCACCAGTAATTTGGTGCCCGAATCCTGATACTATAACAGTGAAAATAAAGGGTGCGGTAGATAACTGAAGGTGTCCGAAAAAAGAAAATTGATATGGTGGAACTTCTTTATTTTTATGAATGAGAGTATTGAAATAATAAAGCATTCGTAATCCATACGTGTATCACTGCTTTTGGTAGGAAGTTAAAATATTTTAAAAATATATCGGGTGTACACATATTTTTACCTAATTAACCGTTACCATGACAATCTTGGTATTGTTATTGGTTATTGCTATGGTTTGTTCAACCATCCTTTGCCGTTACGTCATAATCGGTGACGTATTCTGCTGATTTACGTTTGTCTTATATTAGTTGAATGGTATTTTACACTAAACCTCAAAAATATAATCAATGGCATATGTTGAGAATTGTTTACCAAATATGACAACTGAGTTGTCAAAAGGAACAAATAAAATTCACGTCGACATATAAAATGAAATTACATTTATGTAAAACCTTTCAAATTTTTATTATTATTTCTTCTAGTCTTTTTTAAGTGATTATAGCACAAATTCTAACTATTTTTATTCAGTTTATTCTCCGCATTTCACTGAAAATTTTATATATAAATTTGATTGCTACTCATAAATTCTATTAATAAATAATTTTATATCGAGTTGTATATTTACGAAATATTTGACTTGGAGCGCTCGATAGGCATACTAAATCCAAATCTGAACTCTTGAAGTGACACGCTAAGTGAAACAGTTAAGTAAACCACCCAGAAATTAATTAAAAATATCGATTTTGGAACGTTCATAAAATATGAGTCGAGCTCAGTACAGGTTTCAATTAGATACTCCCTAATAACTCCTCAACGACCCCCTGAAGACTGAGACACGGCACACGATGCGTCATGCGGTCCCATACCATGTGGACCCAAAGGAACACTATGGCATGACAAGAATGACCCAACAAATTATGTTCATTAAGACATGCTTGCCTTGTAGCGTTAATAACTAAAATAGTTACTCATTTCTTTCAATTATGTCCTATATTTTTTGGGCATCTCCATTAAGGAGATGCAGGTTTTCATATAAAACTTAAAGAACGGTTGATATTAATCAAATAATTAAGTCTAATGTAAACAGTAATCCATTTACAAGTGCTGTAGCGGTATCACACTGAAGGTGATAAAGTACACAGCTTGTTCAATTGAAACCCATCTTTGGTCAGGTTAGCCTTGGAAACAATTGTAATCATTCAACTGACGTTTTCCAACATTAGTAGTGTATGCAAACGTCACACTGATCTGTTTATTTCGTTTATATTTGACAGCGATTTTAAGTATTGTGACTTTGAAATGGCGTTTGTTGTTAACAATCCGTCCAAATGTGATAATGCTCGGCCTCATGTTGCCAACGTAGTGAAAGAAAATCTGCAACGAAAGAAATGGAGGATATTAGAGCATCCACCCTATAGTCCCGATTTATCGCCTTGCGATTTTCACATCTTTGTGCCACTAAAAAAGGCGTTAAAAGGTAACCGTTTTCAGTCGGACGCAGAAGTACAAAACGCTGTGAAAGAATTCTTCCAGCAGTAGCCACAAGAATTCTATAAGCAGGGTATACATCGGTTGGTGAAATAGTGGGATATGTGCCTCAATTGTAGTGGTAGTTATTTGTAACTGTACTTGTCAATAATTTTTTCCTGGACCAAAGATGGGTTTCAATTGAACAAGCCTCGAATATAGACCTCACCTACTGAAAGTGATGGGATTTCTGCCAAAACAGATGATGTTTTGGATAGAAATTATCAAGGGACAAATTGAAAAAGTATATCTCGATTCTTATTCCTAAAGTTGTGGTTGGAAAGACTCATCGCCCTGCTTATCATTTGCTTAAGCGAGTAGTTCACCTTTGTGCTAAATTTATGGTCACTAGAAAAATGAAGCTTGAGAGACTAAAACTGCCAAGCCTCTTCAACGTGCAGCTGTGTCTAATTCAGGAGATCAAGCATCTCAGTATAATTTTGGATGCAAAACTTACCTTACAACCTTACAACCAATAAAGGGAAAAGTGTCCTAATGTCTGCCAAACAGGCTATTGGAGACACATAGGGACTAAATTCACGGATCGTACACTGGCTGTACATAGCTGTGGTAAGACCCATGGTTACCTGTGAAGCCTTAGTTTGGTGGCCAAAAACAGATCAGAGGAAATCCGAACTGGAGCTATCAAAACTTCAGAGGCTTGCCTGACTGTGCATAACGGGTGCTATGAGAAGCTGTGGCAATGCCATTGTCAATCATCCACCACTTATTCTGCATGTTACGGCGGAAGCGAGAATGACTGCATACAAACTGGAAATACAATTGGAACTGGCATGAAGGTACCAGTATCCACAGTCATTCCAGAATCACAGATGATATCACAAACTCGCTTCATGAAATGAGAAGTGACAACATGTATCCAGCTAAACGGGAATGGGTTTAAAGCATGCAATCTAGAAGGAATGTTGGTGGAATTAAGACTGACAGGAGCTGGAGTCCATGGTGCTAGACACAGGTGTAATATCCATGCATCGTTTGCATCTGTATTCCAGGCAGAAATCTACATTATCGACACGTCTTTGCAATTGAATATCGAAAGGTGGTATAGGAGCTAAAAGATCCTTATACTCTCAGATATTCAGGCAGCACTAAAATATTTAGCTTGTCCCTAGATCAGGTCTGCTACTGTCCACAAAAACTATCAACCCTGGCAAACCTTGATAGAGTAACTCTAATGTGGATCACAGGGCAAGTGGGTATCGCAGGCAATGAAAAGCAAGACACCCTAGCAAGGATAGGGTCTGACACTACATTCACTGATCCTGAACCAGTATTTGGAATATCATGCATGTGGTTGTGGACTCAAAATAAACATCAATCGTACTGGACACATGTACCAAAACAGGAACATAGCAAACTCCTGGTCAAAAATTCTCCTTTTGAATAAATATAAGTTAGGTTAGATGGACATAAAATCATATCTAGTATCTGTAGGGTCCTGCATTCGAAGTCAAGTAAAAATAGGGTTTAGACAAGGAACTCTTGCATAACAGGAAGGTATTTACCATAGATCTGCAAAGTCGCAGTGGAGAGGCTCTTAGAAGCCCCATATTCATCTTATCTTATCAAAAATTGTTGTAGAAAATCTTTTTTTTTTCCTTTAAGTCAACTATGTTTCTTGGAGTCGATTAGTCATTTAATAATAAAATAAATCCAATTTATTAATAACACTGAGGTAGAGAGAAGTCACATGCCTTAAAATTTGGCGTATTTCTCGAAGGAACGTCATTAAACTTGTACGAGATCGATCCTATACTGATGTGGTAATAATCCACCTAACCAGTCCCTCTACAGTGTTCCCCAAACTGTGCTTTTACAGCAAATGTTTATCTTTGGTGTTGTGTTGTTTCAGGTAAAAGAAAAGTTTTGCTCTGTCGATAATATTTAACTTTAAATGTTTACTGGGAAAATCGCTTATTTACTTTACATGGTTGATAAAAGGTATATTGGGTTATAAATAAGAGATGTGCCTTAAAATGTAAGTTTTTTTCCTTCCTATAATGTAAACAATGCACTTTGATACTGTTTTAAAGGACATAAGTAACAATTACGTCCTTGACGACGGGCTGTAAGTCAACTTGGGTGGTAATAATTTATGCCAAATAAAACGTGTATCTTATTTATTTATATGGATATTAATTGTTCAATTAATACAATTATTAACATTATCTACAAAGTTTGTATACATTTTTTCCCGTTTTTTCTCAATTTATATGACTACATAACTTCTGTTTGTTTTTGGAACGAAGTTCCTTATCGCGCGTTGTGAAAGGAGGCTAGACGGATAAAATTCTTACGAAAAGTGGGGACCCGACACTTTTTGATATAGGAAGCTATTGTAAGCTGTGCGGCGTCGCATGTTTCTCTGTCTCGCATTGAACAGTGTGGTGTTGCGACGATTATTTTTGTTGAGTGTATACAGGTTTTTTGTAAAGAGATTATATACAGATAATAATAATAATAAATGCTTTTTTGTATTCTTAGCAAGTACGCACTATAACCTCTCTTTATTATTGTGCTAACCAAGTCATACGCATTATAATCTCCACTTTTTGTGTGTTTAGCAAGTGTACGCGTCATAATTTTAATAAATTCAAAAACAAATCATATTTTAATATTACAATTTCAGAACGTATGTATTTAGCAAGCCGTGCGTGTTCTAACCTATACGCTGTTGTGTTTACGAAGTCGAGAGAGTATATATATATATATATATATATATATATATATATATATATATATATATACACTCTGTTGTGTTTACAAAGTCCCGCGCATCTATGACGTGTATGAAAGAATAGACAGACAGAGTACATATATACCGATACCTTCTCCACACCCATTTGCAGTTATATATATATATATATATAAATATATATATATATAAATGTTTCGGTGTGTGTATGTATATGTACAATTCCTTCACTAATTAATCGTCGTAACAAATTTTAATTTCAACTTCCTTTTTATTGTTGACGCTCTTCTCAATGTTCCCAAAGTTTAGAAATTCAGCAAATTTACTTGAAATTAAAAAAATCGAGTTTTTCCAGACAGGCTGGTTTAAGCACTTTCCATTTTGAGAAGCGCCCCGCCATGTGGGATTTTATAACGAAGTCGTTTGGAACTATTTTGAAATAACAAACATGTTCATCGTGACTTTAAGTCAATGTAGGTAAATTTACGTGCCATTCCATTTTTGGAATCAGGAATAGTAGCACATACAACTTCATACCTTAACTCAACATATCATTGGGGGCTTCAAACAGCAGCTTTTTTAAAACTTCCCTGTCAAACACACAAGATTTTTAATACCTTGTTTTTAAACTAGGAGGAGCATTTTAAGAAACCCGAATCACACGACTGAAAGCTACTATAGATTGGGATGAGAGTGTTCCCGAAAGGGACGTGTTCAGACTTTTTGAACTAATTGACACTGTCTAGTACTGCTAGCAGTTGTCGTGGTAAATGAGAGATCAAGGCATGTCTAAATATCGAAAAATATCCATTAGTTGCAGATAAGCACATTGTCAGGTGTATCAAAAAAGTAGTGTAAAACGGGCAGCAGAAATGCCAACTTAAATTCAAACCGCTCCTCTTACTCTAAAAACAAGCTATAGTAAATATTACTCACATCCCTTATAGTAGTATAAATAACTATTTTCCATTTGTCATTTTTAAGAAGCAGTTATTTCGTTTTTCTGTTTCCATTTGAATGTTAAAATTACTTTTTGTTTAGTTATATAATCACGCGATCTAATACATTATTTGGAAGACTCATTTCATTTCAAGTTAGGCATGCACAATATAATCCGCAAACAGTTTTTGTCATAATTAAACCGATGCGACCATTTCTAGCATGACACTACTACTGCATTCACTGCCTGTTTTATCCTTTTTTTCCCAATCACACACCTAAAAGGTGTGGACATTTTAATGAAGTTATTGTTGTATAATCTTATAAACCATATTTTCTAGAGATGCCACGAATGGTTATTTGGCCGAATACCGGTGAAGCGCTGAATATTCGGCAGCACTTAGTACTTTCCGCGGGTGACAAGTCACAACTCGTCACTTACGAGTTTAAACTTGCACAACTGAAGTAGTGCTCTATTATAATGATGAATAGTAGTAGGTTCACTCTCGTCGGCTCTTTATGTAGCGCTGCTAAAGACTTGTCGAAAAACGATCGTAAAAGCACACGTGTGCCTTATATACAGTAAACAAAAATATAGGGTGTACTATTAAAAAAAAGTAAACTTCATGTTGTCTTGCGGACTTGCGGTTAATCCAGCCAAGGCTGAGATAGTTGCTTTCACCAAAAAGAGAGGTATAAGACCTGAGGGTCTAAATCTTGATGGAGTACCACTGCCGGTGGTTGAACAGGTGAAGTATCTAGGAGTGATCCTTGATAAATCACTGACATGGAAGGCTCATCTTGATAGTCGCCTAAGCAAGGTGATAAACACGTA
The DNA here is from genome assembly GCA_910591675.1 of Galerucella calmariensis. Lineage (NCBI taxonomy): Eukaryota > Metazoa > Arthropoda > Insecta > Coleoptera > Chrysomelidae > Galerucella > Galerucella calmariensis. Next base: position 320,788 of record CAJUYG010000177.1, on the reverse strand, counting down.
TTGGGCCTGTAGGAGAGCCATTGGTAAGAGGTGGGGACTGTCCCCCAAAACGATCATATGATTCTATAGAGTGCTTATGCTGCCTATGCTCACATATGCGGCTCTGGTCTGGTGGCCGAGGGTAACCTTGGTCACGGCTAGATCGCAACTGGCACGCCTTCAAAGGGTGGTCAGTTTGGGGGCAACTGGCTGCATGAGGACTACACCAAGTGTTGCGTTGGAAGTGATCCTTGGTCTTCGACCTCTACACCATGTGATCGAGACTGAGGCGGGGAGGGCTTTCCTGCGCTTGAAACGGCTGGGATACGTGAGAAGAGGGGAAGATGGCTCCTGGAAGATATTCCAGTTCTGGCTCGAGCGGCTGATGAATGCCTGCGTAAGTACTACTTCGCTACCCCATACAGGGCCATGATCCGGGATAGTGTCCTGGGAAAAAGAGAGGAATATACAGCTTAATGGGACCGTCTGGTACACAGATGGCTCATGCTCCGGTGATAGAGCAGGGGCTGGAATTTACTCCAGGAACCCAAGAACACAAGTTTGTGTACCATTGGGTGACCTGTATCTGCATATCAGGCCGAGATATATGCTATCTTGGAATGTGCGCAGATAAACCTAGACAGAGGTTATGTGGATCGACGCATAACCATATACTCCGACAGTCAGGCAGCAATTAAAGCTCTGAGTGGGTATACCAGCAACTCAGGGACTTGCTAACGAATGTCGAGAACGACTTGCTAATCTTGCAAGGCGAAACGTGGTGCGGCTAGAATGGATTCCAGCCCACTCTGGTTTTGAAGGCAACGAGATGGTGGATGCACTGGCTGCGGAAGGGGCGGCAGCTGCTTTCTGCGGCCCGGGCCCGGCCCTTGGCCTAACAAAACAAAAAATACGCAAGGAGACGAAGAAGTGGCTGAGGAATCAGCACCTCGCACACTGGAATGCTCTGCAAGGTCCTAGACAATCCAAACTTCTATTGAAGGGATGGACTGATGGACACGCCAGGGCAGCTACTGAACTACCAAGGAGTAGGCTAAGGAAGATAGCAGGACTCCTAGCAGGGCACTGCTGTATGAGGAGACACCTCCACAACTTAGGAGTAGAGGAAAGTTCCCTATGTAGGGGTTGCGGCATGACTGACGAAACGTCAGTCCATGTTCTCTTAGAGTGTCCACACTGGGATGTACTACGCAGGCGAATCTTCGGAGTCCCTGTTATGGCACCTGGAGACACAAGCAGACATCCATTGAAAAAGGTTGTGACCTTTATTGAAGGGCTCGGCTTCATGGATCTCTAGGTAGCAGGAATGGCACAATGGGCCTGCCAGAGGCCTCAGTGCCGGAACCTTGGCTTGAGTTGTCCAGAACAAGGCTCGCCTGCACATTTAGTAGTAGTAGTAGTAGTCTTGCTTTGAATTATTTTTCCTAAGTAACATATTGCACTTTAACACACACTATTGGGCCACCCTGTATGTATACTGTGTATGTTCATAGACATTTTTAAGGGGGTTAATTTACATAAACAAATTTCCTCCCATCATAGGCGTATAATAAAATTTCTTAAAAGGGGTTTATTTTTGTGTAAAAATATCCATTTACCATGGAAGTGCCAGAAAATTAATATAAGGGATTCATTTATTGGTACGAATGTCTCCCATCATGGGCGTATGATAAATTTTTCAAAGGGATTAATTTGTTTGAAAAAAATTCTATATCATGAACGTACCACAACATTTTCGAGTGAGTTAATTTATTTGATAAAATGTCCGTTTACTGTGGAAGTGAGAAAAGAAATTTTGCTAAAGGCTAGTTTGTTGTTGTTTTCACTTCTATCGCAGTCCACGTGGCCGCCTATTTGCTTTTTTTTAAACACTCGACGTTTTTATTGTATGATATCGTTCATGCATATAAAGCTGTTGTAAAGGAACCCATAACCTTAAAAATAATATTATTTGCAATTGATTTGCGAGAAATTTATTAATAAAATCCGGACGAAAACGTTTAAAGTAGCACGAGTGTTTTCAATGAACTTGCCCGGAGATACAAATTATGGAAATGTTTATTTACAAATGAAAGATTTCTGCTTGTATTTTTAATTGGAATTTTAAATTTTTCACTTGGTATTTTTCCCACATGAAAAAATTGAATATTTCCAAAGGTTGTCTGATATGAAAGTTTTTTGGATGTTTCAAAGTAGCCGTGATATGTTGTTGAATAAAATGTTCGATATCCCTTATAATAGAGGAAAGTCACCAAATATGGAATACCATTTTGTTTTTGGGATATAAAAAAAACTTCATATAAATTAAATCAGTTTAATGTTTTTACTAATCAGTCATACATTTATATGTAGTAATTAGCAGCCTTTAATCAAATAAATTAGTTATCAAATTAAAATCTAACAACACAAAAAACAAAATCACAAATGAGTAACCAAATATGGAATAGGTATCCATATATGGAATATAAGCATAAATCAACATAACAATAACAAAAATGGACATTAATATCTTTGAGATCAATTAAATAAATATAATAAATTGTGATAAATGAAAGAAGTTACATAATTACTTGCAAAAGTCACAGATCCAAGTATCAAACTCTGGACCAGCACAATCATAATGTGCCCAGAGCATTTAATTTAATATTCCATAATTAGACACCGACGACTGTCCATATTTGGATTTTTATACTAGTTCAAACTCTTCTAAATATTTTTTAAAGTCACAATATTTTAATGACAAAATATCACAAAATGGTGAAATAAACATAATACCGATATACTAAATAGTATAACACTTACGTAAACAAACATAATAGCTGGTAATACTCGTTTATTACTTACCTTTAAAATTTAAAATTTTCTGCACGACAACAAAACAAAATACGCCTGCCACACGTGAAGCATTCGCGCAACTGACTAGATGGTGTGGCTGCGATAGTTAGTAGACCGAATGAAACAGAAGATGGTCGAGTGTTGCGTTTCATACTTATAGTCTTAGAGAAATGAAGGCATTCCATATTAGGATACTATTACATATTTGGTGACTTTCCTCTACTCTATTCAATTATGTCAAAAAGGGTCCAAATTTATTGCATCGCTTTCAAAGTGGACCCCACTTTGTGCTTCACCCAGTGTTGGTTCTGTAAGAATTTTTTTGGAGTGATTAAATCTTGAACTTGAAAAATTCCTTTTAAACCGTTTCTTTCCCAAAAAAATTCGAATGAATAAACATCACTATATATCATTGAGGTAGTTTACATTTGTAATATTCACTGGCATCAAACCAAAAAAAAAGCATAAACCTCCGTTAACTGGCATAAAGCGAACTTTGATGACGACAAGCTTATCAAATGTACATGTGAAGTTTAAAAATTTAATTAAGGTACCTTTATCACGTCCTATTAATTGTTAACGCAAAGTTAGGAACAAAACGCTATCGAATGACACGGTAAAACATTTATGGATCTCTATCACGTCACCTCTGAAGCATCGAATGACTTCAGAAGCGTTCGTTAAAAAGGAGGATTAATTTCAATTGACAATCAGTTGAGAGTTCATCAGTCGATTGGTGAATATATCCGGCGGTAAAAGCAAATAGCTGGAGAAAAATAGGTGAACGAAAAACAGGATAAAGAAGTAGTGAGATATGGGCTACTATTTATATTTAAAAAAAGTAACAGATGCTTATAATCAAATAGTATATTAAGTACCAAGTGCCGAAAACGTTACTTCAGTCAGTTTTCTGAAGCGAGTGATTAATATTATATTAAGTACCAAGCGCCAAAAACGTTTCTTTAGTCACAATTTTTCTGAAGCGAATGAATAATAGTATATTGAATACCAAGTGCTAAAAATGTTTCTTTAGTCACGAGTTTTCTGAAGCGAGTGATTAATAGTATTGTAAGTACCAAGTTCCAAAAATGTTTCTTTAGTCACAATTTTTCTGAAGAGAATGAATAATAGTATATTAAATACCAAGTGCCAAAAACGTTTCTTTAGTCACCAGTTTTCTGAAGCGGGTGATTAATAGTATTGTGAGTACCAAGTGCCAAAAATGTTTCTTTAGTCACGAGTTTTATGAAGCGAGTGATTAATTGTACATTAAGTACAAAGTGCCAAAAACGTTTCTTTGGTCACAAATTTTCTGAAACGCGCTCCCAGACCCAAAGCGGCGCGCATCCATGTGGAATACAAATCATTAGATACCTTTTCGAGAAGGGGAAGGGAATAAATATGTATAGAAATATCAGTAAATAAGAAATAAAAAACTTAAAAAAAAACAAAAAAACCAAGCACCTAACCCGGCTTCGAACCTACGACCTCTGAGTTACAAGCCCAATACCCTACCAACTGCGCTAATCAGCTCACGCCATAACAGGCATGAAATGCGTAAATAGATTCTAATACGAGGGCAATCCGTACCTGCTTTCGACCCTATCTAGACAAAACGTACCGCGTTTAGTCGCGGACCAATCAGCACGGCAGATTTTAGAGCAATGGTTAATATGTGGTACGCTTTGCCTAAATGCTTCCCGGAGTATATGCATGCTGATTTGGATGAAGTGGATTGTGAACTAGCACTTCATCTCTTATATACCGCTGGCATAACCTCTCCATTGTTTAAAAAAAACGATGTGAGACTAATTGGTCGGAATGCTTTTGGTAAGGTGTAGTCCATCCTACCTGGTTTGGGTATAAATACCACTCGTACTTCTCTCCACTTACTGGGAATATACATCAGAGCTAAAGAGGCTCTGAAAATTCCAACCTATCTACAGATACAGGATTGGCGTATTTATTTAAAAAAAATGTACACAGTATTGACATTCATTGTTACTTTCATATGTAGGTAGTTTTTTTTTTGTTGGTTTGGTGCAAACAAACGTCCAGCTGGAATAAATTTAATTGTCCTACTAAAATAGCTTTGAAGCCGACCATGTTTGACTATAATCCTTAATGGATCTACATATTTTATTATTGGCAACAAAGTATACATTACAGTAGAATTCCCCGGGTTATTCGATATTCCCAATCCATCAAAAACTGTTGGAAAACTTACAAAAAAAATGTAAATAATTAGCAAAAGTGGAAAAGCGAACGAGGAAATGGGAAAATCTAAAAGGAAGTTTATACATACATAAAAGCTGTTATATAGGGCATTAAAGAAATTATATGGAATTTAAATGAGCATGATAATGCCAAAAGAGTTCGTAAGGTCTCCAAGGAGGCAAAATACGCAGATTTTAGTGGATTAAAAATATGTTTAGCAGAAAATACATTACGATCCAAACACAGGGCTTAGTATTTTTCTAAAGAAACACCCATTATTCATGATGGCTCAATTTCAACATTAATGTATAAGTGTTCAGATAAAAACTGAGAATAATATATATTAATCGGTGTTTCATTATGAACATGGATAACTATTATTTTTGGCACGTATTGATGAAGGATTTTACGGGAGGCAGAGGTGGAAGTACGAATTGACGAAGATAGGGGCTCCAGGTTTTTATATGACCATCGCTTGGAAGTATGCCGTTTGTGGGGGTACTTCTTTTGTAAGGAGTGGAACGCGACTGACTCATTTTTATTCAACTTTGATACTAATTGATTTACTAAACAGACCATCTTTTTTATTATTGGTAATATAACATAACAAATATAGAAAATAATTAATGACAGAAAATTATGACAACCGTACAAAAAAAGAGGCTAAAAATAACTAAAAAGTAGATCTTTTGAATCAGATAATGCTGGCAACAACGAAATAATTTTGAACATTCACATATAGGTTCAAGAATTAGTCGATTTTGACCGTGGGAGTCGATAGATCGCACGGGATAGACCCCATCGTACGAGAGGAGCACCGGATCGTATGATTTCCAAGAATAGCTACTCTGGAGTTTTCAGATAATAATTTATTATTCTCCAACAAAATAAATACGAACCCTGTCACGGCTAATACTTTTATGGCTTCATTGCATGTCATTATCCCACCTCAGGTCAAGTCAGTTTCTTAGATCGTGGAAAGAACTATACAATAAGGGAATTATAAGCCCTTATTACATCTTTAAGGCCCGATGCCGAGTCAACGAAATATTGTGAAACATTCTTCACGTTCTCTAGCGGATATTAAAACTGCCTCTTTCCGTTTGGATATGAATAGAATTCAAAAATTGCATATATTTCTCATAAACGACCGAAAACAAACCGCAACCAGTTTATTAACATCCTATTGTCAAGATTCTTACAATTCAACATTGAGGAGATATACTATGAAGAAAGGGTCTTAGACGTATTAAGTTCTGCAGTCACGTGGCAAAGTGTAATTCAGAATCGTACAATTGACCCTCTGAAAAGGGTCTCAAGGGTCAGCTCTCAATGGTCTTCATTTCAATTTAATATTATGTAAGTGTCTGCTAGACATTATTTATTACCGACATCGAAATTGCGTTCGTTGAATATCGCTAGTGATTAAAATTTTGTTCCTAGAAATTAATAATCAATTTAATAATAAAGTTAAGTTATATAATACCAAATATGTGGTATTTGTTGTAGGTAGCAATCCGGATTCCAGACTTTACTACCATTGAAAGTATTTTATGAAATTAAATATTGAAAAGCTGCAGCCGCCGAAAACAAATAACTAAATAAACTAAATAAACTAAAATAAACTTTTCTATTTTCTGGATTTTAGTTAATAGTCCAATCGGGTTAGCCCCAAAACTATCAAATCATGGATGTGAAAGCATTAGGCGAGATTTTTGATGGAATCCTTTAAAAATATTATGGTTAACGATAATCCGTTGTATCCACCGGTTTTTAGGCTGTGCTTTATAGTCAAACCGATGGGCTCGTTGCTACGCATCCACATCACTTGCTAATTGCAAGTACATGCGTGCGAAAAAGAAGACATGAATATGAGGATACTAATGAATATGATGATCATTATGGTATGTTTTGTGGTGATTTTGAATGATTTCGATATTAGATAACATAGGAAAGTGCCTGGGCATTAATAATGAGTAAATAAGTTTCTTTCAGTGAGTGTTTTTGAAGAGTTGTATAATTAAATTAAAATAACAATAAAGTAATATAAAAAATGCAGTCTTACCTAAATGTTAACGACAGTCTTTCTTCAGCAGATATATACTAACAAAAATTTGATTCCTTGGTAAACGCTCTTCGACTTCCTCGAGAATATAATGAAATTATTCTGGTAACATCCTCTACTCGAAAAATGTATTTAGAAAGATTTCCATTGCACTTGTGAGAGTGATTTTCATGACTCTCGTAATACACAGGTTAGCAAGTCGTTGTGTGCTACTCAATAGTCTCCCAGCTCCCACTTGCCTTGTCTTTGTCCACCACACTACTGATCCACATGCTATCATTGGTCTTACAACCTACAACCCTTCAGTGTAGCCATTGGGTCATTTTTGGATTAAATCCATATTCTTCTGCATCTACCGAGGAAAATTGTAGAGCTCTGTGTGGTATTCTGAAGGTGAGTGTTCCACGAAAGCACTTGATAAAGAAAGTGAATATCTGACCATTGGAAAGATCTAGTAGGGCTTAGACATTCAAAAATTCTTGTGGGTGACTACAACCTGTTGAGATCAAATGAATGCACTAAGAGTTTTAACAGGAGTCCTAGCGGGACATTCTTGCCTGAAATAGACACCTGAAAAAGCTCAAAATAGTGGAGGAAGAAGAATGTAGATTTTGTGGCTTGTATCAAGAAACCTCCATACAAATACTTGCGAATTGCACAACAATGCAGAATCCTAGAGCACAGCACCTGGTGGATAACTGTATAGAAGAGGGTCATTTACCCAAATTGAAACCTGCTGATATCCTAAAATTCCTCTAGGAAACAAGACTAAAGGAGTTACTAGTCTCTGAGAGTCTCCTCAGAAACTAAGTAAGCACAATAAATCTTTAAGGTATCAGTAAAATACATACATACGTACTATAACTAATATGTGGAATACAGCCTACGTCCTCTCTTATTTGATCACCAGGTACCCAAAAAATAGCTAGTCTAGCTATATGGTTGCGACCAAAGCTAGCAAATTGAGCAAAAAATGTTTTCCATTAAGTCGCTTTCGTGTGTTGTGTTCATGGCACACAAAACAGAAATTGAGGATGAACTTTCAATTATTAAAGCACAGTAAACGTGATCAACCAATTTTCAACAACCCTTCAGGATATTTTAAATCAATGTTGAAAAGCATTTTTTTTGTTCAAATCGGCAACTCCCTTCAAATAACCAAGGGAAATGTAATTGATATTGACAATCCCCACGAAAAGATCTTCTTCCTTCTAGTATTCTGAATAAAATCCCTTCCTAAGGGCTCGGATTTCTGTTTGTTTATGTAATATACAGAGGTAGTTCCAAAATACGTTCAATCTTTTGACAAAACATCTGCCTATGACTTTTCGTAATTAAATCTGGCGCCAAAGAAAAGAGATAATACATTTAGTTGCACAGATACCTTTTGGTTGGTCAGTAGCTGTACTCGAATTGTTTTAAAAAAGGATATATCAGATAAATTAAAATTTTAGGACGTAAAGCATTTTTCATTGCGCGTGAGCCGAAAATTTTATTATTTAGTGTGGTAAAATCAGAATAAATAGTATTACAAATTTTTTTTTATTTGCACAAAAAGTCGCACCAACCATAGTAGGTTATTAGCGACGGTGCAGTATATTAGTATAACATTAGTAGTATGAAAAATTTGTATCATGGTTTTGTAGAATAATTTAACAAAAACTAAGTCTGTGTTAGTCAAAAACAGAAAGTATTCTGAATTACACAAAATAGCTTTTCAATAGAACTGTATATATTTGGCTGCCTATACCAAAATCATTCATTTATAGTTAGAGTAGTTAGTAATTGAATGATTCTGTGTACAATCAAGAGCGCACCGTCGACTTAAGAATTATTATAATTGCAATTTATAAATTGCAGTGGAGTTTGCAATAACGTTTTGGACATATTGCAGGATCCTATTAACCACTAGGCCATGGCTTAAGCCCTTCTTACATTCTTGCATTGGACAAAAAATATTTTGAAAATTAAAAAATTTTATATGGTGAGCAATTCTGAGGATCGGGATAATAATAAAGCTTTATCTACGATCACCTTTGAAATTAGGCATTTACGAACCAAAAAAAATGTGCGAAATCATACATTATACATACGTTAAAAAGCGTGCGTAAATGAACAACGCTTTTTATATGGGACTTTCATTATAACACCCAAAAGCGTGCGTAAATGACCAATGCTTTTTAAATGGGGTTTTCATTTTAACACTCTTTTTTAACTACGTAATTAGTATCTAGTTGCCTTGAATTTAGTCGTTTGTTGTATAAACTTTTGTGTTGACAGTAAATTTGACAGAAGTGTCAGACATAATGAAAAATATTTGCTACTTTAAAAAAAGACAAATTACCCAATGTTATAATTAGTAATTTGAATAATTGTCCTCATTTTACTGTAAATATGAATTTAAATAATTAGAATTAGAATTTTTATGTTTTTTAACCCCTTCAGAGCACATTTTTTTATTTTTTCTTCATGTGCTCGTAGATAAACTTTTGTATGACATTTGTGCGTGAAGTACTTTTGCGCACTCGTTAAAAAGACACTCAGAAACGCTCCTTCCTTGCATCTTCGCAATTCGTGCGCAAAAGTATAACTTCACGCACTTGTATCATAAATAACTATTTTTTAAATGACGAAAAGAAGGATGCGCCCGCGCTCTTCATCGAAACGCCATTATTTGCTCAGAAACAAGCTAGACAAAGCTGCTTGGCGCACGTGTTCATTAATTGACTAGGCCGCCTTTTCGACGCTCAGCTAGGCCGCGTTTTTGACGCGCGACTCGGCTCAGGCTCTGTTATTCCGGTACTCCTGCTACTCCGGTCGAGGTAGTTCTTGTTATGTTTACATACAAGAAATAATTTACTTTTATCTTAGGCTATGGCTAAAAAGTAACTAATTGTATCCACGGTTAACTGCTTCGCTTGGCAGAATGAAACTAAAAAATCTAGATGTATTCTCGACAAAAACCAGTAAAAGTACTAAACGAAAATATAACCTTGAAAATGTGCCCAAAACGACACCAAATTTTGTATTTCACAGAACTACGAAGAAATAAAACTTTCATTCGTATTTTGATTAGCTTATCTCAGTTTTATTTTTCTCTTCGATGGTCGAATACTCAACAAATAATAAAAATCGATGGTCGAAACCAAAAGTAACCGGGCTCCTAGCGCTGGCGGGCGGATGTAATTTGGGCGCTAAAATATTAATGCACTTTTTACAACATCTAAACTAGGCGCCAAGACCGAAGGATCATTTTAATCCTTTTGGGCGCTAACCGACTGAAGTACCCAGGCCCAAACCCGGTTATTCAAACTAAAAAAAAAAAAAGAAAACCCAGGCCCACACCCAGTTGATCAAAGTGTAACTATGTATAAAAATATCAGAAAATAAGAAATAGATAACTAAAAAAAAACAAGAAAACCCAAGCAAAAAACACGGTTGATCAAAGTGTAACTATGTATGAAAATATAAGAAAATAAGAAATAGAAAACTAAAAAAAAAACAAGAAAACCCAGGCCCAAACCCGGTTGATCAAAGTGTA
>CAJUYG010000177.1:284922-310120 GCA_910591675.1 Galerucella calmariensis | reverse complement strand
AGTGTAACTATGTATAAAAATATCAGAAAATAAGAAATAGAAAACTATTGGGTTTTTCCAAATATTGGTGGTTAAATTATTAAGATAAGAGTTATTTTATCACTCGACATACCTGCACTTCTTATTGGCGAAAATACATGTCGGATTATCTACCCTTCTTAGTCAGACGGGTAAAGAAGGATGGTTAGCGCCTAAATTACACCCGCCGGCGCTGGCTACTAGTTTGATAATTAATTGACCATATTTCAGGAAACCATGTTCCAAAACTAACCAGATTTTCAGTACCCCAACGTTTTAGTTACTTTCGGGACGGTAAATCGCAAACCAGTTACTTTCGGACCATAACCTTAATATAAATCATAATATATGGATTTTTTCTTATTCAAAATTTATTTTTCTGATTTGTTGTCATAGGTATTGCTCTCTGGAGGAGGTAGACCCCGTTTTCCATAAGAAATAGCCACGAAGTTGCAGTCGCATGCGCAAACTTGTTGTCAAAACAAGCGCCATATTGTGGAATTGACAGTCTACTTCAAATCAGTAGCGAAGCGTTTTTTCATTTTGCAGGTTAACACAAAATTAGAATCTGTCAGCCTTGACTGTGGATAATTTTTCATTTAACCCCAACAAGTTTTTTAGATGGCATGGTTATAGATCAAATAAAACACGCAACAGTCACAAATAAACTAGCTAAACGTCCTAAGCTATTCAAAAATCAAAAATATTCGTCAGTAAATTATTGTAAAACCTAAAATGCAAATAATAAAATTGCTGTCCACATGAAACATCTTTTATAACATTTATAACGAGACGACAAAGATAGACAAGATCTATTTTGGTCTCTGCGCAAGTCAGTTGGAAACTTCAAGTGTCTTCTTCTTATGTGAAACGGATTCTAACGTATTTAATCGGCATATTGGGACTTGCTCAGAATTTATTTGACTAAACTAACTTATTTTATTGTAGATATTTTTCTACTATTTTGGCTACCGGTGAAAAAATCTGGGGGGAAATTACCATTTACTACCCCAATAGGCTCGTTCATGATAGTCAGTTAAATTCCTTTTGGAAATGTTGTGGCAACGTTTCGTTAGTGTATCTCACAAAGAACAAAGGTAGCTTTGTGAACTTTCTTCGCCCTTACCGTTCGGGACCCTTAGGGCTCAAACCAGCTTTGCTAAAGTCATATTCGAATCAGAAATTAATTAAAATTTGCTTGTTTTTCTTTGAATATAAAAATTGAAAGCACTTACTAGAAGGATACACTTGTAAAGATAGGAATTGGATTTTTTAAAGAAATTTCCCATTTTATTCAGGCCCTTAGGAAAAAGAAGCAAATCTAATAAGAAAGATTAAAGAAAACATGCCTACACATGCTTACGAGCAGCTACTTGGAATATATTTCGTAAGCTGAAAAGAATTTAAGGAGTTTAAAAATTATTATTATCAGTGTACATGTTTAGAAAATTAGGCAAAATGTGCCTCTACCCTCTAAGGAAATGTCATTGATTGATTGATCAAGGTGGTGAAGACTATTATTATTAACCGAGCATCAAAATAAGGTGCAAGGTTTATAAATGTCTTCAACACCATGGTGTATATACAAATTTTTCCACAACTAGCTAAATTTAAGACAAAAATTAAAAATAATTCACAAACACACCACGAGAAGCGTTTACTCCGTCGTCTGACTGTCAGATATATTATGAACGTACTAGTTATGTCATCAGTCATGTTTGGTTGAGCGCGAATTTTAAACTAATGGCATTTTTATTCAAATAATTTTATTTTGATAGGTAATTTCAAGCAGCAAATATGTTAAAGACAATCTCCCGGGTATACAAAATTATCTTGCACAAGTTTTTTATGAACTACTATTCCTGAATTCTCAAAATATTTGAATTTGTCCATTATTGACCTAGGTTAATAATAGAAAATTATTAACCACTAATAAAGAAATTCAACTTCTCAGTTGGCTAGAAGAAGCAATAATAGTCAACTTCGCAGTTAGTAGTGGAAAAACAGTTTTATTTGACAAAATATACATGTATATAGCAACTAACATGATAAAATAGAACAACCTAACATATTATATGCATAATTCACAAGTGAAAAATGTGCACTGGTGCATTAATTGTATCATCACGACTTACATAAGCAGCATCGGAAATCGGTCTATCCGTAGCTAAAGCTGGTGCAAACTTCAGTGAGGACAGAAAGGATGGATGCCAGTCATTTTTCGCATTTGCTGGTACAGCACTCTTCAAATAAGCTTTATTGAGAAGGCCTGCTATTTTGAATTGGGGTACTGACTTTCCCGGATTTTGACATAGCCATAATTGTTATTCTTGGTATGAAGAGGACGGAAAACTTCAACGTCCAATGGTTGAATGTGATGAAAACAGTGCGTGGGGAAGCAAAACACAATACCAACATTTTCTCTAGTAAACTGTAGGGATTCAAGACTTTTATGGCTACTGTGCCCATCTAGGAGAAATATTTTCCTTCCTTCGTATATCCAACAAAATGCCATATACAAAAAATGTCATACTGCCTTTTTCTTGTGGAAATGCTATGCTACCAGCGGGAGCATCGCTCATCAGCTCTTCGTTCATCCTTTGGCGCGGGTAAATAAGAGCAGAAGGAACGTACTCGTTGCACACATTACGATTTATGCTGCCCGCGTTCTGCACTACCAAGAGCACCAACTTGCTCACGGCTTTTTGCTGCATGCATCTTTTGGCATTTATTTTGAACCGTGGGGTCAAAACTTACTAGTCCATATTATAAATATTTTCAGGGGGAAATTTTACTTCTCTAGAATATTGCCTGAGCTCTAGCTCAGGATATACTTTCTGGGCTACGCAAATTTATTTGTATATTGTGCTTTAGGGATCCTTTGATCCATCTCCATCTCCAACCATTTTTATTCCTCCGCCTATGGCGTCGTGCTCAAACTTCGTCCTCGTGCGATATGGCCATCATATCCACACTAGTTGCACAAACTACTATTAAACCGTGGTATGAGAAAAAGAACTTAAAAAAGGAGTGTGAAGAGCTTGGATAAAAATTAAATCTGCAACAGGTTTCTTGTATCTGCAGCTCGTAGACTCTAGTGGCTTCTTCCTGAAACGGAGTGTACCGTTCCTGGGCCAAATAGTTACCCTATAAGAAATTAATCAATTAAAAGTTAATCAAATGACTGATAATATTTAAAAGGTTAAAGCAATTATTGATTGTAAACTTATATTTAACAACTTAATTGGTTTGTTGAAATGTTGTAATATTTTGATTGTGAGATGTTTTTTAATATTTAGTTGATAGTTATGTTTTACACTTTAAAATATGTAATACTGTTTTTACGTCTTAACAATTAAAAATAGCATCAGCTATTATTGCTCATATAGTTTTATACATTTATAAATTAATTGATATATGCGGTATAAAACTATCTAGCGTGACCTCTTGGTACTTTTGATTACAAAGGCGACTCGTTCGATCGTATTTAATTTATTATACAACATTGCTATTTTTCTGTTTCCAAAAATAATACAAAATATATTATAGAATAACAGTTTTATTTTTTTAAATTACACTATACTGTACTAATGATATGACCTTGAAGGATTTTAAAATTAAACAAAAAACAACATTAAAAACTTCAGCCACATCATTATTTCTGTACAAATCGTCAAAACTGATACTAATTTCTAATTAAGGGCGTCGACTTAGCACTAAAGTGGAACGCCTCTAACGCGATAATTAGAGTGAAGCAGTGTCGAGCGCGGTTATGTCATCAGTCATTTTTCAATTTGACACAAGAATTGATGACTATGTCACTAATGTGGCTTCTCAATATGGCGACTTCCGTCGAAAGTTGGTTAAATCACTACCACGCTTAACCTCCCTCCTTTTTCTTTTACCTCGTTGACTTTAACCCACAGAATACCGATTACCGTGTCTTAACCTATATAAACAAGAACATGTGTACATATTATACGAATTACGCATATGAACATTACAAATGTTGTTTGAAAATAAGCTTCACTAGTGGAAATGTCAATTTGACTAAATTTAGCTAGTTGTGGAAAAAATTGCACATATACCATGGTGGTGAAGACATTTATAAGCTTATTCCACTCGGTCAATAATTATAGTCTTCACCACCTTGGTTAACAATATATTATTATATTTAAAACTTATTCTAATGGATTCACTTTATATCTTACATTTCTATGTAATCTTTAAATTGTTAAGTACTATCTTGTGATGCCATTTGGTCAAAATAATAAGTTTTCAATAATATTTAAATAAAAGACATAAATTCCCTTGAAGCTAATTTCAATAAATCATAAGAATAGAAGTAGGAAGGTTGCACGTACGAAGTCAAGTTCAGAGCGTGAAATAAACATAAATAGTATTATTTATATTTACTTATGATGAATTTGACTTGTCGTATAAATATGCAAACGATAGTGTTTTAAGAATCATTATTATGATTATTACAATTACTATTGATATTCAATAACTATTAATATTAGTGTTAGTAATAAGTAGTATAATGTATAATAGTAAGTTTAAGTAATAAATAGAACGTATACCAGTGCTACAGGTAGTTGTTTTATTCCTGTAAGATGACCCACCGAGTGACCAGCAACACCACCTATTCAGAGGCCCTTCCACACCTATAATCTACCAAAGTATCCATCGACGATACATTTATTACAATCTGTCTTGTCTTTAACATTTTCAGATAATTTAATTAGAGATAATTTGAATTTTTGGTTATATTCGTTAAAAAGGAGAAGCGCAATCTTATTTTGGGAATAATCCAACAAACTGTTAAAGAAAAAAGATAATTTGTAATTTGCTCATCTAGAATTGTACTTTGTACTTTGTTCATCTAGAATTTACTTTGTTCATCTAGAATTGTAATTTGTTCATCTGGAATTGTACTACGATAAAAGTTATATAATTTTTTTTAAATAATTTGTGAGAGCGCTACTGCTTTCCAAGATAAAAATTAATTCATCTGCGAAACATCGTAAAAATTATTCATCAAATCAATGATAAGTACTGACGTATTTAAAGGATTTTTAAGTGAGCATCAGTGCAGTTTTATTGAGTTTTAAAATAAATTGGACTAAGATGAGAGACCTGGTATGTACAATTATACAATTTAATTATTTCTGGTACAGTTCTGTACAGTAGGTACAAGTAATATATTTTATATTTCTGTTGTTATTTATTAATTTGACAATTATTAAAAGATCCCAAGTAGTAAGGGCTGAAACTATGATTTTGATATATCAAGAAAGCAAATTATCTTGGATAACAATTTATGAAAAAAAAAAATTTGAAAAAAAAAACGCTCAACCTAAAGGCTGGAAAAATCATTTTTCGACTCGTAGATCCTGTACATTCTGAAAGCACTGTAATTCGTGAACAGTTGTGCCATAGACGCAACTAGCATAAGAATTTTGTGGCTGAAGCCCCAACTAGAAGGGAGGTCATCGCAGGTGCCCCGCTGAAAGTGCACGTCCAATTTAAATATTTCCCGACCGATGAAGGGTTTGAGTTTTTGTTGTATTTTGGTTTGCCTTTATTAATTGTACTTTTAATTTCTTATATAGGTACTTTTTGGGGGCTGGTAGGTTTTGGGTGGCTTTGCGGCTCTTTAGAGGGACTTAGCCTCCCAGTCCCCCCTTACTTGCGCCTATGAGTTGTGCGGATTTCGACATCAGTGATACCGTCTGGAAATCTATTAATTTTGCAAGTCATTTTAACGAATTTGATGAGGTAATTGTTAAGTTTGATTCCACAACACTATTTTGGACTCTAAATTAACAGTGCTGGAAGTAAAAAATACAAAAGTGGCCCTTAAAATTCATCAGCATGACAGAATAAGATTTAGAGGAAAGATAACAAATAAATACAGCTTATAATATTGAAACAATATAATAAGGGACAGTTTGATAAGTCATTTTGTAACAATATATCTTTTTAGAAAGCAACTGGACCTGTAAATATCATTGACCCATCCGAATTACTAAGACCAGAACCAAAATTCGCCCAAAAACCAGTTGGACAGTTCAGAGACTACTCCATTGACGAGAATGACCCCATTAAAGAACGAGTTAGAAAAACGTATACGTTGATGCACACCAATCAAACTGTAGATTTTGTTAAAGGTAAACTATTTTTAAGATAAACCATACCACGATAGAGTTTTTTAGAACCCTAGACCTACCTGCACGAAGTTTTTTCAAACTAAATAGAAAATGCCAATACAAAATTATACGAGTTTATTATTTATTATTGAGGCTCAATCCCTATTTGAGGGAGATATGAGCCGTCATTACGGTATTAACCCATTTAAACTGCAAATATGTACCTATCTCCTAAGCCAGAAGCGATAGATTTAGAAATAATGCATATGCATTATATAATGCAATTCCTGTTAATCAATAATTTCAAGTTGTGGATCAAATTTAATGTTTTATTCGTGTATAATCGAAATATTTTGGGTAGAGGTAGCCAACTATCGATAGTACTATCGATAGTTTTGTTTTAATTTACTATGGATACTATCAATATTCGATTGTTTTTGTCATACGTCGACTGTCAAAGTCATCATACATAACGCATAACCTAACCATTAACCATAAAATAAAATAATTTTCCCAATTTTCCACTATTTTACTTACTTACTTAACTTATTCTGTAACTGTTGATACAATTCTGTTAATATGTTATGTATTATTTGTGTTTCTTGGAATGATAAATAAACATTTTTTATGTATTTTGAGGTTAGGTGTTTGTTTGGAATGTTAGATGATTTCCCATTTACTACTAAACCGATAGTGCCATCGATAGTATCGATAGTTCTCAATAACACTATCGGGACTATCGATAGTCGTGACTATCGATATTTGGCTACCTCTAGTTTTGGGGAATTAAAAGGGAATGACTTAATTGCTCATCCCATCCCATTGACACAAAAGATAGGGAAGACTAGTAGAAACGTGTGTTCGTTCGGACTGATTGTGGCAATGGTGGCTCGTAGAGTTTGGCAGTAGATAGGCAATGGTATCTATGGATAGGCAGACAAAATTGAATACCATAGACCTAGTTTCACATAAGAAGTTTCGCACTAGAAGTCTAGAAGTTGCAGTCGTATGCGCGAAGAAGCTGCGTATAACAATATCTGAACATCAATAGCCTAAGGCTACCACATAAATTTCGGGGCTGTTACTTTTCTTCAATTCCAAAAGGTATTTTTAGTAACGTTCATTTCGTTACTCCCATCTCTGGTATACATACAATATAGAACTCTTATTTCTGTTATCAATTAATGTAAAGAACGTAATATTATAAATTAAATTTTTACGGCTATCAATAGAAATATTACTTAATTTAAAACACAAGATTACTTTCGAAGTGAAATGTTTATTACAAACTAAAATTCTGAGGCAACATTAAAAATGATGATCTCGAAATTTCCACTTTCTATTTCATCTATAAATATTTTGATTGATTATAATTCCCTATTCAGAATCACAAATAAATAAATATCCAAATATCTCAGTTGTAAAATAATCATACTATTAGGCATTATTTTTTTGCTTTTCAAAGAAACGATTACGATACAGTGCAATTGTTATCGTATTAAAGATAAACTGATGTGGGTTTTGGTTTTAAATCAATGTTGGCATAAGTCAAAACAAAATATCTTGAAACGGAGTATACCCATATCTTACAATCTACTCTGTGGGCCGAAATAAAGGAGTACGTTTTTTAATTGAAAATATTTCTTTTGGTTTTTGGGCGATTCATTTTGTTTTTGCAGTGCTAATAACCTAACATGTCCTCAAGATGATTGTAAATTTGAAAGCAAAAATAATGTACAGGGTCGGAGTTATAAAAAAAATTGTATAACAGTGCATTTAGGCTCGTTGCAAATGAAAACTGTCTCAGCTAAAATTGTACTATTATGCTTTTTTGGTAGATAAACTATCCAGAACAGAAATTTTCCGAAATTACCGGATTTGCGAAATACAATTTCTTTATTAAATAACATTTTAACAAATAACACATTCATGAAAACAGTTTAGTAATTTTAAAACTTATAGTAAAATATTATGAATGTGGCCACCATTATTGTTCTTGAGTGAAAATTGTCCGGATTATATTGAGCCAGAAATGTGGGCACCTAACAGCCCAGAATTAAATCCGGTCGTTTTTTCTTAAGTTTGATATCAAAATGTGTCAGCAAATCAGCATAATACTGGCTAGTTATGGCTAGTTATAAGTGATGCCAATATGTTACCAACTTCTGAAAAGTCACTCTTCCGTCAAACCGCCTTCGTATGTAAAAAAACGAAAATTTAAATCATTGTTTTATAGAAAAACTAAGTTGAATTATTTTTGATATTTTAGGAAAAATACAAAAATGGACCAAATTCGACCATTTAAAACTGACCATGAAAGAGGCTCTGATCAAGTTAAACGATTTAGTAGATGAAAGTGATCCCGACGTAAACATTCCAAACATCGTACATGCTTTTCAAACAGCTGAAAGAATAAGACAAGATTACCCCAACGACGATTGGTTCCATCTTACAGGATTAATTCACGATGCTGGAAAAGTACGTAATTCATTATACATAGAAAGTCAGTCTAGTGCGAACGCGACACTTAAAAACAAAGGCAATTGATAATGCTTCCGATTCCACTACTAATTAGACGAGCAAGAAGCGACACTAATTTTATTTCGCTTAGAAACAATAGGTCACATTAGGCTACATTCTTAATCAAATCGCTGGCCTTTGGCACGCAAGCTAAGCAAATCTATTTCAGTATGATCGTTAACAACGTCAGAGTTGAAGCTGAAGTCGTCGAAATTACTTGCAAGCTGCAAACTTTCACTTCGACTTGCACCACAGAGTACACCATCTAACAAGAGGCGAAAGAAAGTAGTTTTCGCGATCGCAAATTTGTGTGCACATGCGTGAATTAATTAGTTTATCTGTCAATGTCATGTCGACACTTCCGTTAATTCCTCTCAGTTCACCGTGTATTATTTTAAGATTAGGTTGAAAATGAGCTACTTCTCATTACACACATGAGATGGATAATAAGGTGTTCTTATGTTAGTAATTAAAAAAAATATTCTATAGAATTGGGAGGGATGTTCATCAACACTACAATTTTTCTTAGTGTAGTGTTAGGCTTACTTTTCTCAGTGTATCAGGTAGTTTATGTGTCAATGCCTCGACGTATTTCCGCTCAATATCGTGTTAGTCCGACTTCAAAGGAGCCGACAAAGCTTTAGTCTCTTGTTAGACGGTGTACTCTGTGCTTGCACTTCGTGTAGGCTTTGGGGCTTTATACACAGTGTATAATATAATGTTGTATTGCAGGTTTTAGCCTTCTTTGATGAACCGCAATGGTGTGTTGTAGGAGACACATTCGCAGTAGGGTGCGAGTGGGGAGAAAATATTGTATACAGAGACACTTCTTTCAAAGACAATGTGGATGGAAAAAATCCAAAATACAAGTAAGTGAATTAATTGTAATGTATCTGTATAAATATAAATTGGTGGCATAGTAATAACAAATTCAACCATTATAATATTAAGTTATGAAATCAAACAATTTTATTTTGTAAAATCTACATTATATTTAACCTTAAAGATTTGACGCGATTCGCTAACACAGTAGCTTTTTCAAACGTTGGAGGTATAATGAGAAACTTTCTATTTATACAGTGCCTTAATACTAAATTATACGGAAATTTAACAATAAAATTATAATCTATTTACAAGGAAATGAAAAGAATTTGTCTAAATATGAAATTAACTAAAGAATTTAACAAGTTTACCTGGAAACTCATTCACAACCATCCTACAGGAATATTTCTAGGTAAAAAGGTTTAATAATGGAGAATTGTTAATATCAAGTTGGTCGTTAAGAAGATTATCTGAATATTTGTTTTTATTGATCTCTAGGGCTTCTAAAAGATTTAATTTGAAGGATTTAGTTTCTATATGCAAAATTTCAAAATTTGAATCGAAAGAGTGTTGGTTTGCTAATAAATGATTTGAATAGTTGGAATCTAATTTTTGATTGTCATAACTACGTTTGTGTTCTGAAATTATAGTTTTAAAATTCCTAAAAGTTCTACCTATATAAATTTTATCACAGTCGTCATTACCACATTTTAATTTATAAACTCCTGATTTATTTAGTTTTGAAGATTTGGATTTGTTGTTTTTAATGAATTTGGATAAATTGTTGTCAGTTTTGAAGCAAATATTCAAGTCTAAAGTTTCTAAAAATGATTTTATTTTTAAGGATGGTATTCCAAAGTAAGTTAAGCTTCTAAATTGGTTATTTTGGTTTTTATCAGAAGGAAATACTTGTTCTAGAGTATGTTTTCGTATCTTTTTATTTACGATGTCAATTAAATTTGGATCGTAATTATTATTAACCGCTATTTGCTTTATTATATTTAGTTCTTTATTGTAATTGTCAATATTCAATGGAACTGTTAAAAGTCTATGTATCATACTATTGAAAGCTGCTAATTTATGACTGATTGGGTGGACTGAACTATTATGAATTGTAATGTCTGTATCATAGGCGTGCCCACGGGGGGGCAGGGTGGGCCATGGCCCACCCTAATCAGTCCACCCCAATTCCTCAAATATCAATCTATTAAAAACATTTTATAATTTTTAAATTTTAACTTTTTTTCATTGATAGGAGAAAGCAATTTTTTATTCTTAAAATGAATTGCGAGAAATTGAAGGGCGGCAATATGCAAAAGCAATGTTTCGGCGGGCACGGCTCGTTGTTTTTTCTTCAAAAGATTCCGATTTTGATATTTGGCCCCCCTAATAAAAAAGTCTGCGCACGCCTATGGTCTGTATGTGATGGTTTGTGAAATATAGAAAAGTCATGTCTATTATTTATATTTGATATTGTAAGATCTAGAAAGTTTATGGACTTATTTTGTACAATTTCTACTGTAAATTAGATATTTTTATGTATTGAGTTAATGTGAGTAATGAAGTTATCTAATTGTCTCGTAGTACCAGTGAAGCAAGCTAAAATGTCATCTACATATCGGTGCCAGTAAACAAATTTTTTACTAAGGGGGTGTTTATGAATTATCTTTTCTATGTTATCCATGAAAATTTCTGATAATAGGGGACTGAGAGGGTTGCCCATAATCAAACCCTCTTTACTGCTATAAACCTTTCCGTTGAAATGGAAATAATTTTGATTTAAGCAAACTCTTAATAAATTTATAATATCAGACTGAATTATGGGATTAGTATTATTGTAAGTGAGCAAGTTATCAACAAGAGAGATAGTTTCATCAGGGGGTATACTAGGGAATAGATTTGTTACATCGAAAGATATGAATTTAGACAAGTGAGTTAGTTTTATATCTTGAATATTATTAATTAGTTCTGTTGAGTTTTTAATTGAAAATTGAGGTTTGAATGAACAATATTTGGAAATTATATCTATTAGAAATTTTGAGATTTTAAATGACGGTGCTGTGAAAAAAGAAACAACCGGTCTAATTGGGTACCCTTCTTTATGAAGTTTGATTAATGAATAGAGTTCAGGGTGTTGTGGATTTGGTAAAAATAAATTTTGGTAAAAGCTACTGTGTTAGCGAAACGCGTCACTTTATGTTTAATTACAATGTAGATTTTACAAAATAAAATTGTTTGATTTCATAACTTACTATGGATCTACATCAAGTAAAAGCCTCATCTATTCAATTATAATATTATTTTATTTGAACATAAGATCGTTGTCAGAAAAAATTGGCATAATTCCACCAGCATGCTGCTTCCAGCACCAATCAGTTGCTGACAGTTCGTGACTGAACCATGTTCGTAGATGATAATATGCTCGGTAGCAATCCTGCTTCATTGTGTCTTCGGTTGGTGGCGATATCTTTAATTTAAAAGATAATTTAACAGTTGCAGCTTGATAATTGTAGAATCACAATGTATTCAAGGTCATGCTGTTTTTTTGCATTTATAAACTGCTTTTTAATACCCACAACATTGCTGTAAATACTACATTTTTCGATTGGCCAACTTTCGCCAGAAATGACGAAAAACCTCGTTTGACCCCTAAATCGCGCCTCCATGCAGCTCCCCTACATTTTAGGTGGTTGGATTTTGGGTTCCTGTATTCCTGACGGCATCCTCAAAGGTGGTATGATTCCTCTCCAGGATCAAAGAACTGGTTTTGGATTTATTCGCCGAAAGTAATTGCTTCTTTGATCATTGAAAATACCTACACAATTAAATGAAGTGACATCTCACCCTTTCCATACAGTTTTATAAATAAAACCAGTATGGATTGATACACCTATACTCCTATTAATGCATACCATATAAATTCAACTGAAACAATAATCATTAATCAATATACTTTTATTAAATGTTTTAGCACGAAATATGGTATCTACACTCCCAATTGTGGCTTAGAAAATTTAACGATGTCTTGGGGACATGACGAATATTTATACAGAGTGTTAAAACACAACAAAACAACACTGCCACCGCAAGCATTAGCTATGATCCGCTACCACAGTTTCTATCCATGGCACTCTGCTGGAGACTACGAACATTTAATGGTTGATTCAGATGAAGTCACTAAGAAATGGGTACTTAAATTTAAGTAAGTTTTAACTTTACTCAAGTGCTACTTAAGCAATGGCTCAGCGACGCCTACCGATGCACACTGGTCATAATTGAGCACTTTTACGTTTGACACCATGCTATATCTGTCTGGCTGTACATGTATATGTACATGTAGATACCGTCAAACAAATCAACAAGTGAATACATTTTATTGGAAACAAAAACGTTTCTTTAGCCACAAGTGTCTTATAAAACGAGTGACTAAAGATTTTTTTTGACACTTATTGCTTACTAAACTTTTTCTACGCCCGCAGAAAAAATAGTATATTATACACTATACGGTGGTGAAGACTATTATTATTAACTCACTCGTTATATTTGGCACTCGTTTCATTGAGCACTCGTTCCGCTTCGCTCCACTCGTGCCTCAGAAAACTCGTCACCAAAGTTACGTTTTTGACACTTAATATACTATTATAACATGCCTAATAATTTGTGTTTGATTTTAGCCAATACGACTTGTATACAAAGAGTTCTGACGTACCAGATATTGAAAAATTATGGCCCTATTATGAAAAACTTATTGAAAAGTACATTCCTGGAATATTAGAGTGGTAAATTAACGAAGAATACATAATGTATCATCTATTTTTTAAATGACATAATATTTTATGTTAAACAACGAGCTCTTTAGAGAGATATAGTTCAAAATTCAAAATTAGTTAAAATATTGTGAATATTAAAATGTTTTTGTTAAAAGTAATTCGAATAAAATAAAGGATTTTTCCAGCTTTGTTTGTTGTTTGCTTTTTACTTTAGAATTTAATGCCACTATCAATAATTCTTGACTTGATTGATAAAAAATAGTTGATTATTATTCAACTTTCTATAGTCTGTCATCTTTACTCGTCGATATAGACTTCGTTTAACGTAAGAAGAACCCGCTTGAAGTTGCAGTCGTATCCGCGAACTTGTTTTCAAAACCAGCGCCATATTGTAAAATTGACATTCGACTTCAAATCAGTAGCGTAGCTTTATCACATTTTGTAGGTTAACACAAAATAATAATATTAAAAATGTATTTATCAACGTATAATTTAAATAAAACATATTTGGGAATTCTTTGAAGCTTTTCGATATATTTTCACATACACTTGACACTGGTATCGTTAAAATATTTATACTTTCAATATTATCGATTGGCATCGTTCGATTGTAACGCCAATTGATCGGAGTAGAATTCAATGAGACCTCTGGCTAAAAAAATTGTAACTGTCGCAACGAGTAGAATAATACGTTTTGCATTGCTTTTGTATTATATGCAAGTCAACGTAATTACCGTAAATTCGTACTTTATTTGTTCAATTTTGTGTCAGTGACAAGTTTAAAACTGTGTTTTTCTATTTAACTCAACTATCATCAATTCTGGGGTAATATTCTTATATAATCTGAGATATTATGATATA
This sequence comes from Galerucella calmariensis, assembly GCA_910591675.1. Lineage (NCBI taxonomy): Eukaryota > Metazoa > Arthropoda > Insecta > Coleoptera > Chrysomelidae > Galerucella > Galerucella calmariensis. Next base: position 295,977 of record CAJUYG010000177.1, on the reverse strand, counting down.
TGATAAACAAGATCGATTTTGATTTCTGCGCAAGACAGTTCGCAAACTTCACGTGGCTTCTTCTTATGTGAAACAGAGTCTACCTATAACTACTGAATAACTTAGCCACTGCCAATTGTGCACTAGTGGGAATTTGTTATATTTGTAATTTTGTATTGGTTTATACGATTTTTTAATTTGCTAATTATCTTGTGTAGTAATATTTTCCCAACTTTACGCAGCTTATTTTTTTTTTCAAACTTTATTTTATAAAGCATCTTGTGGCATTTGAAATTAATTAGGATATGAGACAACGTCTGACATCCAGTAGTCCAACCTTACATTATTTTGAAAAAAGATAACAGTAATCTAGCATTATTGAAATTTGTAATTACTAGTGACATCTACTAACAGCATTTCACAATATAGTATTAAATGTAAATATTGCAGAAATCTAGTTTATTTACTCTTTGTTGGTAATGACAGAAATGACGTAAGATTACAGCCACCTGAAGGTTGTTGTTTTTGGTACATTATTATGATATTATGATTTTTTGTAAAGTATGTATCTCCTCCTAGATAACATATTCAGTTTGGTTTAAGTTGATCCATAGACAAGAGCAATAAAAGTAAAAAGATGGCCTGGACGAAAAATCAAATTTTGCTTACTGTGCTTATGGTGGTAACTGGTAGTATTAATTCACTAAGTACAAAGTAAGTAAATATTAGGTTATGTTTATTAAATTTTGCAATCTATCAAAAAACAGAATCCAGTCATTCTATTCTGCTACGTTTTGGAAAGTAGAAAGAATAATGATTTCCAAAAGCAATTCGTCATAATGAGATTTATGAAAAAATGTTTAAATGTTGAAACACTAAACGAATTAGTCATTTTTTTCATCCGCCTACTTAAAAATGAATTAGGAAGACCAATGATACAAAATACATATTATTGATTACAATAAAAATTGATCATTTTTCAATTCTTCAAATATCATATATTATTTTCTGTACTTCACTAAATTTGAGCATTATTTGTCTATTAATTGGATTACCATTACCGAGAATAATTTTCCTTTCATTTCAAAAATATTTCCCTTTGTTTTTGAGACAATAAAACTTAAAACTAGCTAACTCTGGAATACCTACGTGTTAATAACTTGACAAGTATTTCATACTATTTCACTATGTATGTTATTCTTTAATGGTCTATCCATATAATAAAACACATGTAATTTGCTTTTGAGACACAAGTAAAGTATTTTTGTTTTTAAAATTTTCGAGAAAATGATTCATGTTTAAACACAAAAAGTTGGTATTGTAATATACCTAAATTTATTTATATTTTTAGATGGGCAGATATTTTAAAGTCTGTAGACAGATATGGTAATGAAAAGGAATTCAATCACCCATTTTTTCAAGCATGTGGTATGTTCATTGGAGAACTGACATGTCTATTGACATTTAAAATTTTATACATATATTATAGCAGAAGAGCGGTAAGTTTATATATTTCAAATATTGGGAATTGGATAAAGACTTTTGAACTGATTTTGCAAAAAATTGATGGTACATATAAGGCTGAAACTGAACGTAATCGTCGGTACTTCCAAATACTTCCCTTAAAAATTATTATATTCTATCCACCATCACCATTCACTGTTGACAGAAATGATAATATAAAATTTCACAAAAAATGTTGTGCATTTTATACATATCATAGAAATTTTATAGAACTTTTTTTTTTTTGAAGATTCTCCATAGAAAAATTTGCAGTACACTCAGAATTTCCAGAAAAAAATCCAAAAAATATATTTTCTTCTTCATTTCAATCACCACATTTTGTCCTAATATTTTATACTTACAAAAAACAGTTCTTTGGATGTCACTGTACACGAAACTAATTAAAAAAGACATTTTCTGTTCAATTTTAACAAATAATTTGATTGGTTGCATATATGTTTATTGTGGTGAAACAGATATACATATACATTTTGCAAATTTCAAATGACAAATGTCAGAAGAAGAATATGCTAGAGAACACAATTTTAGTTACTTTATTTCAAATGTTTTAAATTATATAATATGTAATTGTGGAATACTATTGTGAAAATGCATTTAAATTGTGAATTTAATGTGTGTTATAAAATATTCAAGAAGAGATTATTTTCCATTTTCCTTCTTGAAGAACTTAAGCATTGAAATTAAGCTGCAGCACAAGACACACATGAACTACTTCTTTTATATGCTTATGCTTAAGATTTATTAAACATATTAACTTTGGAGCATTTTTTGAGGTACATATTTTTTATGTAACTTATTTATTGAAAAAGTCCATATTTTTTAAAATGCTATATTTAGAACAGTATTAGAGAAAATAGGAAAAGAAAATATTATTTTTAATTGTTTCCTATACATTTAAACTGTATTTTATCTAAAATATCAGATGAAATAGTTGTCTGTGGTTCTGTATAGTTCACACTATATATAAAAAATTTATTAATCATAATAACAATTATCAGAACAGAAGGAGTACATTATAAGCTCGTTATTATACTTCACTGAAGATAAATTCACAACACATTGTGATAAAATTGTAGAAACAAGGATTACTCAAAATTAGTTTTGATAGAATATTGATATATTTTATCCTGCCGCATTTTATGTTCTACTGTTTTTCCTGATACAATATTATTGTGTTAATTTAGATTTATTATGTACATATACAGAGATATTGATTATAAATTATCCAATGTATATTTTTGTTATCATCACAGATATATTAAATAATGTTAAAGTTGTAGTATTGATAGTGTCTCTTAATGTATCATAGAAAACAGTGGTGTACCATAGAAGGGGGGTGGGATAATATAAACTTTTAATGGAACACACTCTATTTTATATTATCTTTGTAAAACCCATATTTTTCAGAATTCAAAAATATCCTTCAGCTTAATTTATTATTGTTTAATGCATCCCAATATATTCAGTGTGTTTTCCACTGAAATTGTAGTCTCTCATTATCTTGCATGCTCTCTTTTTGTTTCCATGGCAAAATGTTTTCCATTTCTGAAAAATTTCTACACGGTTTCTTGGAGCACTTTCTACATTTTTTTCCATGCTGTATCTTACTTGAACACATTTGTCTATTTAACAATGAGTAATATTAATAACAAGGAATAAATTAATAATATGTATTTTGAACCTTCCGATTTTAGATAAAAAAAGAACTGTAGGCATCAAAATTATGACGCTTTCACAGATTCAAGTTTCCTGTTTGTGTATATTAACGAGACTTAATCATCAACAATATTCTCCAAGCACTATACAGTCTAGATAAATATTTAACGTTATACATACAGTTTGTCCCAAATGAAGAAGTATGTTTTATTGAAAGTTATACATCTTGTTATAATTTAGAATCCAATCAAACATTTGAAAAAATGCAAATTTCAAAATCCTTTATTAAACTTAGTGCTAGTTTGCTAAATTATCGTTGGATACCGTATCTGTTGAGGAAAAAACAGCCGAGCTGCAAAAGATAGCTTTTCTGAAATTCGCGGAGTGCTTGCTTTTTTCGGTGGTTCAATCTTGGCGCATGAGGAATGGAAAACAGTGAACAAACTGCCTTCTTGTGTATAGATGTATACATATCATCCTAGGTTAACCTCTTCACTTGGGTGAAGCTCAAGCTACCCTGAAGGCAATTGCTCTGAGCTGTAACCTTATCGTATCTCTTGAAAAAATGGTCAGTCGAAGTGAAACGAAAGCCTTATATAACCAAATTTAAATTCCTAAAATGCTATAATGGTTTTTAAGAAACTTATATTATAATTTTTTTGCTGATGGTTCCATATATTTTAATTTTTCATAAATTGATCTTCTATAATAACATTCGGCGCCGAGTACCTATTATCTATAGAGGACAAATTCAAATTCTCATTGTAAGATTATCAAAGTGATTTGTTTCTTTTATCTGATATAGATACTATATTAATATGAAGAGTATGAAGATTAAAGAAAAAAAAATAATTGTCATATAATATAGATATCATTAAAAATTGTTTACTTTAGAAATACTTTGTATAATCAAATCTAATACTTATGCCAGTGGCGGCTCGTCGTATAACTGTAAATTCTGATATTTGATTTTTTAATAGTTTTATGTTTATGAAACTATTCCTTCTTAGCTTATTACACATTCGAGAGGCAGTAACAATGGCATAGGGTGAATGTACACAATATTTCTTATATAAATATTTTTCCCTGGCATGTGCACTCCTATCCCATTCCCTGTTTTGTTTTCCATTATTTCTAATAGTGGTATTATGATCCCATTTTTTTTGTAGCTATATTATGTATTGAATTTCTTTTAAAAAGTTGAACTTTTTCATCATCCTGTGACATGTCCCAGGTTTTCTGATCTCTTAAAAAAAATTTTAGATGATAGTTTCCTATGTAGTCTTGCATTTCAATTGGTAGCATCTATTAAATTAATCATAGTACCTACTAAAATCATGAATAAACCTTAAATTTCTCTCAGGATGGTACAGAAGATGCTAACGAACTGACGAAAGGTAATAGAAACTTCAATCCGCTTATTCTCTTCATCCCAGCTATGTGTGACATGACAGCAACATCCATTATGTACATTGGACTGAATTTAACATATGTATCGAGTTTCCAAATGTTTCGAGGATCTGTGATAGTTTTTGTAGGTATACTTAGCAGAGCATTTTTAAATAGAATTCTGAGCAAAAAGCAATGGTCCGGTATATTTTTGATTATAATCGGACTGGCGTTAGTTGGTGCAGCTGATTTCATTTATAAAGATCCAAACAGTAGTCGTGGAACGAATGATGTAATTACAGGTAAGTTTTTTAAAATTGTTTAATAATTAGGTAGTCCTAATTTAATTTGGCAACATTACAGTCTATTATTTCTTCATTTAAAAAATGCACACAGAGATATAGTAATGAAAGTAAACTAACGAAAAATGAATGTTTTTATGTAGGCATAAGCTAACCAAAAGTTATCAAAAATCTACATAATATGCTGCTCAAAAATTTTATAAAGCTAAATTGCTTTATTGTCTATTGTTATTATCAAGACACAAGACAATCCCTAAAGCCAAATAAAATAACCTTTCAAAATAAACACTCTTATGTATACCAGAAGACCAAAATATTTTGTTTGCCTTGGGATGGCATATTGAATTTTATTTGACAGGTCTTTGGATCACTTAATAATTCATTATTTTCATTTTATTCGACAGGTCTTTGGATCCGCTAATAATTCATTATTTTCATTTTCAGGTGACATGCTGATTATTATAGCACAAATTATTCAGGCTGTTCAAATGGTGGTTGAAGAAAAATTCGTATCTGGACAGGATATTCCACCATTACAAGCAGTTGGTTGGGAAGGTAAGTTCTTAAAAGCATGTAAAATGTAATCCTTCAAAATAATTGTGTCAAAGATTTCTTGTGTAACCAGTTTTAAAATGGTATGGGAATACCTTGAAAAACTCAATTACACGAGAGCTACATTGTCATCCTACTGTGGGTAGGGAACAATTTAGCAGAAAAACTAGCAAAAGAGGGCCAAAGAAGGCTTTTGGGGACCTGAACACTTTACAGTATCAGCAGATACCATAAAACCAAGAAGATCGAAAGAATGTTTGGCAGGTGTCCTAAAAACTGTCGCCTGTATGACTACTGCAAAAAGCTCAAACTAGTAGAGAAGGAAGAATGTAGATTGTTGGGAATGGAAGAAGAAACCTCCATCTACATAACTGCCACTTGCTGAATATATGACACTATACCTGGAAATAACTGGATATAAGAGGAAAGCATGCCTGAAATGAAGCTTGTGGATATCCTAAACTATGACTGAAGGGAATAATACTCTCTGAAACTTCCCCCTGGATCTGAGTAAAAGGAGTAGACACAATATATCTTTCAGGTCTCGTTGAATGTTCACCTCAAAAAGTTACATCTGTAAATTTCCAATGTTCAGGTTAATTAAGGTTGATTATGTAAATTCCAATCGGACCTTACGTTCGTAGGTTACGACGAATATAAAAATGTACAAGTTACAAATTTTTCGAGTTGTGAGCCCGGGGCGGGGGGCATGTTAAAAATAAACTGTAGGGACCACTAAATAATTATTTCAGGGTACTGAAATATTATGACTTATTAGAATAAAAATATTTCACATGAGATTAAATTTTAAATCTTTATTAATGATTATCACTAAGTTAAACCAACAAATCTAAATTCTTAGAGATTTAAATGATAAATTTTAGATGATAAATCAATTTAATTTTACTATTCATTGTCACTTGTGAATGAATTAATTTTTATCAGGCTTAGGTGGCAACTGCAGTAAAAAAACCGATAATAAAATTTGGTTTTTAGATTATTTCCACTTATTACAAGTGCCTTATCATTCAAGTACGTTTACGACCTGGACTTTAGACCAAAAATACAAGTAATTAGCAATACGGCTGATTTTTTTATAAGTACCTCGAAGTATGTAGATTAATATAAAAAAAAGCGGAGCACGTACTTAGTTTACCGAATTTTTTCCGGACAAACCATTGCTCGGACGAAAGAAACGCAGGGAACCTTTTTTGTTGCAAAACACTCCTCCTACACGGTGGTATTTATTATTTTTCTTTCCTCCCAGCTGATTTTTTTCCTAATTTGGGAAATCGATAGACTGGTAAACTTTTTTGTATATTAATCTACATACTTTAAGGTACTTATGAAAAAAAATCAGCCATATTGCTAATTAATTATTGTAGTTGTTATCCCTATCGTCTGGCCTATATACCGAAATTCATCACAAAATTTCCAATTTTTCCATTTTTTTGGCCCACATACAAAATGATTACAAGATGTTAAAGTTAATAGTATAATACTATTTAAAAATCAAAGAACAAAGACCGTTCACCAAGAAGCAACAACTACTTCCCTGGCTATATGCCACGAAGGACATTGAATTACACTTTGCAGGCTGCAAGTTATATTCAATGATCAAAGAAATAAAATGCAATTGACTTTAAGATAAAAAATCTAAATAATCCGGTGTTGTTTGGTGATAATGCTTGTAGTATCTGAGAAATTGCTGCAGAGTTTAACTTCAGATATCCCCAACGTGCCCTCATTATTTATGGAAAAGCAGCTGCTGTAAATGCTTCTTCAACAAAATTTGCAAGTTTATCAAAATGGTCATCCTGGTCGAAATCAGATGTTTTGTTCGTTCTTATATACATTGAAAGAAAGTGGCGATAATAAAAGATTGGACTTTTGTTATTGGGCCCAAAGTAATTTTTGAAATGACAGACAGTTTCTAATGGGGTTGTATATCCTCTTAAAATTGATTACATACATAATCAATCCTGGGTAATAATAAGAGCAAAAAAGAAATTCCCTAGTTTCAGTTGAAACACACTTTACCTAAAAGCCTCCTTTTCATAATGTCGACTCTATTAACTAAATTTATGAAACCAGTCCTCAGTTTTGTATGCCTAGATCTTATTTATTTGAAAATGTCATTTTCAACCAAAGTGTGACTGAAGAAACGATTTGTTTGTTTTAGGATTGTTTGGATTCAGTGTATTGGCTCTTCTTCAAATACCATTTTATTACATTAGAGCAGGTCCTCCGGTGACTACTAAATCTGGAGATCGTTTAGAAGATGTCATTGATGCATTTGTTCAAATGGGTAATAGTGCAAAACTTACAACTGCAATATTTGGTAAGAAAGTTTTAACTTTATCACTTTTCATCTTGGGTGCACCATACCATAATATTGAGTAAAATGTGAGGAAAAATGCACATCTTATTGAATTGATAATGTCTAATTATTCCTAAAGATCAACTCCATTAAGTATAACAAAGACATAATTCCAACTCGTTCCATATGCGCTAGGTCACTAACAGCAGATACTTACCATTACAAAACTAGTTTTAGTGGTTAATGGATATCAGTAAAAATAAAATTTGGCCACTCGTTCAATACGATGAAAACAGAGGCAACCGTACCATTCCAAATCTTCTATTCCTAGTAGAAAAAAATTAGTTTAGTTAACTTAAGTTAATTAGCACTGATACTTTTCCAAAATATTATGAACACTCTTATAATAATTTGTTTCAAAACTTTGGGTCATTATGAATTTCTTTCAATTTATTTTCCATGAATTTGTCTTGTAAATAGTGTATCGTGTAGCAAAAGATAACAGATGATGATTCCAGAGGAGAATGAAGTGGCCTGGCATAACCCAAAGTCTGAAATCCCACGCCACACACTATTTTTCATTTAGCCTGTATTGAAACTGTGAGTTCCAATGTCTGGAGCAGCTAACCAGTCATGAATCCTGTTATACTGATTCAACAAAGGGGCATTAAAAGCTGTAAATAAATTTCCAAGATCACCCAACTTCAGTTAAAATATATTTTCTTCAATATGTAAAACGCAATCTTGCTATTGCTATAAATTACTCAATGGATTGGGGTATCGATAAATAAATCACAAGACTAATATATCAATTTGAGTTTAATATTATATTTCAGGTACCGTCATCTCAATCGCCTTCTTTAATTTCGCTGGCATCAGTGTCACCAAAGAACTTTCAGCTACTACAAGAATGGTTTTGGACAGTGTTAGAACGATTTTCGTCTGGATTTTCAGTTTAGCATTCTTCGGCCAGGCGTTCCATTGGTTGAACGTGAGTTTCAAATCTAAACAAATAAAAAAAATATCGATAAGTTAAAAGTGAAATTGAATTTTTTATACAGGGTGTTTCATTGGGAAAGGACCTAATTTTAACTGTAGATGGGGATCACTTTGGTGCTTCCAAAAACCTATATTCAATGTGTCTTCTGCACTTCATAACCGAGATACAGGGTGTTTTATAAATTTATCCTATCTTTTGAATTTTGCTTTTTACTTTTGACAATATTTCTTCAAAAGTTTTTGAGCTCATTCATGTAAAGTTTTTGATGTTCATAGGATCTAACAACAAAAGTTCACTAAAAACTAAATTCAAAATACCACCTTCCCTTCGACGTAATAACCGTTTTCTACACCAAAACTTTCTATTTACTTGTTTCTTTTTGTCATTTTGCAGTTGTAATAATAACAAAAGATTTAAAGTTCATTTTCTATTTCTATTAACATGGATGACAGTTCACGTTTTCCAAGTCGAATCGAAAATCAGACAAATATAAACGATAATATTTAAAAAGGTCCAAGTTCGACTCTGATGTAGTTATTTACAAATATCCCAGATTACCACACTTTCTTTACAGGCCTCTTTTTATTCATTCTTTGGAAATGCTGCCATCTGCTAAGTCCCCAATTTTCAATCAATTCCAGCATGGGTCCTTTATTTCATATTACCAATTGTTGTAGTGCCCTAACAACAAAGCTACTATTCTTTACTCGGTCCAAATTTAAAAAACTTGATCGTTATCTTCTGTATGTTCCTTGTGGTATATTATTCAAAAACTTAAATATTCATACACAAAAAAATATCAAAAAACGCGTTTTATTAACAACATTTCCAATATAAGCGAAAAAAACGCGCTATCCCAATAAAAACCGTTCCTGGAACGTGCACTTCACTGGATTCCATTTCTAGTAGACTATCATATCGTTGGAATGTCATAAAATGAAATATTTCATTTCACATTTTGCCACAGATATGATCTACTATGAATGGACCTCAATAAAAATTTGATAACAAAATTTTGCAGTCTTAAACTTCAAAATAATTTTTGATTGTCTAGTTGTCAAATTTTTTCTGTTGTGTCAGTTAGGGATAAAAAAATTAATTTTTACTTATTTTTTCTTGACAACGGTAGCTGGAACGCTACCGAAACGTTGAAATAAAGAATTTAAAAATATTGTGGTTTAATTTCCCAAGAAATTAAAAAAAAAAAAGAACTTGATCGTTAATCTATTTCTATCAATAATTCATCGATTTCTTTTTAATTTAAATTGTGAATAAAAATTCTTTATTAAATAATGTTTCAGCTTTGTGGATTTATCATACTCCTTAGTGGAATGTGCCTTTACAATGGAATAACTGGAATTCCCCTACTTTTGAAATTAAAAAGTTTAATTTTTGGTAGAAGATACGGCACGGTGGAAGAAGACGTAGTAAATCGAAATGCACAAGATACTGAACAACAATAAACTAATACAAAATGATAGTAGCATTTGGCAAGAATATCTAATCGCTCATTCATATTAGCCAGAACGAATTTTAAAACGCAGATATTCATTGTTAGACTCAATTTGGGAGTTCAGTTTTGAGTGAAGAGTTAGACACTCAGGGCTACTCGGTATTGAACTTTTTCTGTGCTCAATTGCAAACCAAAATAATCTTCTGCACTAGAAACTGAACGATTTAATTCCCAGATGAAAGAACTAATTGGGAATTTATTTTATCTATTATTGTTTTTAATTTAAGATTTAAGATAAGTATTCTTGACATATTTTATGTATACAAGAGAGGTTTTAAACGGTCTACACACGTTACGATTTGCCGCAGTAATGAATCGTATCATGTGTAGTCCACTTTATTCGATGATAGATAACACTTTGATGTAGTAGAAAAGTTTTATAAATTGACGGTTCACTTTGACTATCAAAAACTGTTAAATTCAACAAGATTCTGTCATTACATAGCCACCAATGTTGTCTTGAGTGCCTTCTGACTATATTTATTATAAAGGATGATTATACTTATAATATATCTATTGATATAAATTTTTTTGGGCTGTCCTTTGATGTGGGCTCTTAAAACATCAAAAACTGACATTTTTTCACACAAGACTCAAAAAAAGCGTGCTAATAAATGTTTTTGACAGTGTCTTGATTAAGGTTACCAAAAAATGTGAATACAGTTTAATTGATATTCTCATGACACTCTTAGGCAGTATGTAATTATATTGAAGTATATTTTGTAACTTTTTATTATATTTATGTAAATAAAAGAATTAAAAATGTTGTAATTTGGACTGACACTAAATGTTATTTTAATTAATTTAACATACCGTTAAC
>CAJUYG010000177.1:240899-279922 GCA_910591675.1 Galerucella calmariensis | reverse complement strand
AAATGAATGATTTATTACTCCTCGTACTTTCTGTACAGACTATAGACTGTAACTGCTATTTATAAAGTGAAACGGCATCTATCAATAACAAACAGAACTAAAATTTTAGTTCCAATCATGTTGAAAAGTTCGAATCAAGGTTTGAAAATCTCTCATAACAATTGAAACTGTCTTCAAACAGACCGAAGAGCGCCCCTTCTTGTAAAAAATGATAGATAGCAGACTTGGGTAGTATTCGAATACTCAGTATTCTGAATCCTATTCAAAATACATTTGGTTGGTATTCGAATACATTTGTATATTTGGTATTCGACTGAATACTTTTTTTGTCGGTACTCGGTATTCTGGATTCTGAATACCATTTTTGCATCCCAGTATTCGAATACAAAAATTAAACTTAACCTTTTGCAATATCTTGAAGATAAAAGATTAGCTTTGGAGATGCTTAATGATTACTCTTTAATTTAACAAATATTTTTAAGGTATAACTCCATATTACCATCTTCTGCTCCAGTAGAACGATTGTTCAAGTTTTATTTATGTTTTTGTTACTTATAAACTATAAACCAAAGGATTTTATTTCAAGTTTTATTTATTTTGTAGTAATGCATTTTTAATTTTGTTATATATTTTTATTATTTCAAGCATGTAAATAAAAATTGAGTTTATAGTGCGCAGATGTTTCTTTTTAGCTGGAATATTCGAAAAGTATTCCTATTTAAATAAATCCAGGTATTCAAATAGAGCGTTATTTGAATAATTTTTTTCTTTGTATTCGAATCTTGAGTATTCGAATACAATTTAGAATACAGTATTCAGGATTCGGATTCGAATACCAAATTTCAGTATTCGACCCAAGTCTGATAGATAGAAACTTCAAACGATGTTAAATACATAAAAGTTCTTGGACGAAAATGAAGAGAAGGAATACCGTTACAACGTAATGTAAAAAAAATTAGAAGAAAAAACACAATTTTCTTTCCACACTCTGTAATTGGGAAAAACTTTCACATTTATCAGAAACCACCAATTCCGTATAAATGAACCTATACCGTGAATAAAGAATAATCAAAATCCATCCATTAATTCATAAAAAACTTTAAACTTAGGGCATAATTTAAGTGGTGCGATAATCTTGGAGGTGCAGATCAACTTAAAAACCATAAATTAAAAAAAAAACATTCATACTTACATCTTCATCTCCGTCAAGAAGACTTGAGTCTATTAATTGATCTTCGTCAGTTTCTGACAGTAGTACGGTGCGTGTGATGGAACCTCCGCTTTTCTGTCTGTTTAGCTGCTTGTTGTTACTCCAAGTTATTGACAAGGTTCGATCCTGCAAAAAATAATTATTTCACGAATATTATCTTCAATGTGTATCCAGTGTATAGATGAGTATCTCATCCGGAGACCAGTGCTGTGCTGCGATTCAACCAAAGTGCAAGTGGTGAAATTTCGAATATCATTATTTATTCTACTGGGCTTATATTTGTACGGCTTTTCGGACAAACAAACATTATCATTTTTATAGTTTATAAGCATTTTTTTGCAATGGATACCATTAAAAAGAAGAAAACGGGTAGTGTGTGTGTAGTTGTAGTAGTGGATGTAACAATAAATATTATAATTATGATGAAAAATTTTACTGTTTTCCAAAGGATTCAGAAGAGTGAGAAACTGTATTTTCATACGAAAAGTATAATACTTTATAATTTCATATTACATTTATGAGCCTTAGTTTCATGCATTGATTTAATTTGTTGTTTTTGTTTCAGAGCTAAAGTTTGACTCGAAGCATGCGATAGGTCTGACTTGATGCCAAAAATAGAAACTCTATACAATAGTAGTCATCGTTTATGTGGTGCTCATTTTGAACCAGACATGATTATGCAACCTCATAAAAGAAAACTTCTTTTAAAAAAGGCTATTCCAACAATATTTCTATCATCAAATACTGCAATGCCTAAAGACTTTCAGACAAATGATTTATTGGAAAATAATTTTGTTCGCTACTTTTGTGGTTATTTAATTAAAAAATGTTCGAAAATTCATACATGCAGCGTATGTGAGACGTATTCACAAGCGTATCAGAATTTAGACGATTCGTCTTTATACTGTTACCTTAGAGCTTATGAAAATACGAATAAGGATACTTTTGGAAACTTGAATATGCCGCATGAAAATTTTGTACAATACATCTATTATTAGAAACATTATTCCAAATGAATTTTGAGAAAGTTGCTACGGAAGATAATATTGTTGAATCACTTATAAATATTAGTCAAACAACAGAGTTTGTACATCCTTGTGTTGATTTTCCAATAAAATATTTAATAAAACTCTTCTTCAGGGTACGACTATATTACACATTATTTGTCAATAAAATTTTAAAAATCATAACAAAATGAAAATTGTAATATGGAAAAACCAATAAATATTTTGTACAAGACTATTGTTTTATTCACCCATCAGTGTACTGTTCTAAAATATTTAAGAAAAAACATTTAACACGTTCAAGTCATTTTAAAACGTATGCACCTACGCCTATGGTAAAATGAATCGTAAAACGATCTGTTCAAGGTTATCAAAAGCTCTGGCAATTTATGAATGAAATTTATAAGAGTTATACTACTGGTTCGTTTCTATACTGTGCTATGAACCTTGTTTTTAAACTAAGAGGAGCGATTTGAATTCAAGTTGGCATTGCTGATGCCCACAACTGACAACGACATTTGTCAGTTGTGTGTTTATTTCTATAAAAATATTCATTAGTTCAAACTTAATCACCCCTTTTGTATTTTTGCTTTTTCTTGTTTTATTTTCAACAAAGCATTATGAACTAGCCAAGTAAAGTGTTATTGCCCATGCTCCTCTCTTCTTGTTGATTATATAAGTTTCAAAGTAAAATCTTCTTTTGACATCAGGTTTCAATGTTCAATTATTATTTAAGTAATAAAAATATCCACGAAAATTGACTGACTTACCTGAAAGTTCTTTCCTTTGAGTAATGCCATTTCAGCTTCTTTCCTCGTTTTGTAATTCAAAGTTATACTTGGGAGTGAAGAATCAATTTCATAATCAGCAATTTCTCCATATTGCTGTAAAAAAAAACATTTTAAGCCACAAAAATAAGAAATGTCAAATGTCATGTTGAGTTATGATATAGGTTTCATCTGAATGACAAACAAAAAAAGCGCTGATCCTTATCATTAAGTAAACATTATCTAAGAAAAATCGCTTACCTGGAAATGACTTAAAACGCCAACTTGCTCATCAGTCTCGTAGCCTGATACCAGAAGTCTCGTAGGTCGGTGATCTACCGTATGTTTTTGAAAAGCAGTAGTTACAGTAGGTGCCAGAGCCGTCACTGAATTTATCAAAGATGTGGCTGATGGAGTTCGATTTATACTGCGGACTGGTTTCGGTTCTAAAAATAATGATCAATAAGGAATTTTTACGTAAAAATGTATGACATTGACTTCGAGCAGAATATGGCAACAGAAAACTTAACAAAAAAGGGGCCGTTAAAGTATTACGTAAGTACTTTATTTATTTTTTATATCCAACGGGACACGCCGAATTCCAGGATAAGGTGAAAAAACACAAATATGTTCTACATAACAAAATCCATGATAGAAAAAAAAATTAATTAAACAAACCTGAAAAAAAAAAAAACTTTTAGAGGAAAAAAAAGGAAAAAAAAAGAAAAAAAAAAGAAAAAAAAAGAAAAAAAAAAAGAAAAAAGAAAAAAAAAGGAAAAAAAAGTGTGGCGGGGGGGTCTTTGCTTTGGCACATCACACTTAAAACCTAATAAGTAATACTGATTTTTTCTTGCACACCAAAATCTACAAAAATCTGAGGCCTTCCGTACTTAAAACTTCCTCTGTATAAATGATACTTACTCAAGTTATTTTTTGACAACAGATGTCTGCTAACTATTGGCGCATATCTTCTGACGACTCCTCTCCCCCTAATCGGTTTTGCGCTAGCTACGCGGGCTTTCAATTCCAAAAGTTTCTTTTGAATTTCCGAAGTATCTGCCCCTTCTTGCTGCTTAGTTATCAAATCCAATTCGGTATCCAACAATTCTTTTTGGGTTTCTTCTTTAGTCTTCTTTGTCCCCGGTGAATTTTTGACGGTGAGAGCGGCAGTTTCCAGATCTTTTTTGATTTCTTCTATGGCTTCTTGAGTTTTCTTAATGGTATCTTTGATGACGTCACGTTGAGGACCGGCGGGAACTAGAAGCAAGAAAAATGTAAAAAAAAATAATTCAAAACTCATATATTAGATAACTTACGTTTTTCCATTTTTTCAATAAGAATCTTCTGTTGTACCAACTGTTTATCGAGCAGTTCTTGCTTCTTTTTTCTCAAGTCACTCTGTATCTTCAACACTTGTTTCCTTTGTACATCCTGATTCTTTTTCACTTTCACTTGATTTGCGATCAATTCCTGATTTTTCATAATAGCTTCTGTCGCTTGTTGTTTACTCTCTTCTTTAGTTACAGGTTTCTTTTCATCATCGGGCGCGTACGGCGTTTGAGTTTCGTCCGCTTTTGGTTGAACTAGATTCAAAACTTTATTAGTATTGGGCACTACAGAGGGATTGCCGCCTCCTAAGCGATCTTTAATAGAGCGCTGTTGTGCTGGAGGCACGTTCTCCTGTTTACCTTCGCCTGTTCCCGCCGCTCCGGGAATCTGAGGTTGGACATTGTGCCAAAAGACCTTAATGAAACGATTGTTGAGAACTGCCTCGGTACTGCGGTATGCGGCATTCGCTTCCGCGTGACTAGAAAAGGTTATTAGAGCAGCTTCGGGATCACCTTCGAACTGGACCTGCAAATTAATACTACAGTTATTTCTATAGTTCCTAATAATATTTAATACCTAACATCTCATTGTTAAATAATAATAAATAGCATAGAAAGACTAAAATTCAACTAACCTGAATATTTACAATTTTTCCAAATTTCCCAAAATGATTATTGAGATGTGTGATACTATTCAATCCTTGTGGTACTTTCTTCAATTCCAATGAACAATTTTGTGGATTCTTATTTCTCGGACCTAAGCGATTGAAATCGAAGATCTTTTTCTTGTACATATTTTCGTGATCCATATTATTACCGAAATTAGGTGGATGATTATACATGGGATTGTACGTTTCCGGTTGTTTATTATCCATCACAGGAACTGGTATCAATTCACGGTTGTGATTGGGTTGAGGGATAAAAGGACCCATCGGCGGAACCTGCTAATTAGAAACGTTCTATTAGTACATGCCGGGCTGTATGTTTATGTATGTCTCTGCCTTAAAACGATTATTTATTTATTGGTGTGAAAATTATGAAAATCGCAGGACACAGCTCATGCTATTTGTGGAAACATTGCCTGCAATTGGATAACGAACATTCAAATTTAATCAATAGCCTCAGAGATATTGGGGAAACATCACTAACTTTCGAGTCATCGGAACAAACTAATTTAAATAACTCATAACGATGTTAAAAAATCCTCTACCCAAAGACACAACATTTATAATAATTGTATTTTTGTTTAACTTCAATGCATCGTAATTTAAATAACTCATTCTATTTATATTGAGTCGAGTGATATAAATTTGTTGAAATAACAATATGAAATATTAAAATTTATTTGTTTACAATCAAAAATAATCTATCAATTCGATGAATTCGATAATTTCCAGGTATTTTCTCAAACTTGTTGTCACTTGGTTATAGCCACTCGAGACCTTTTGGCTCTTATATAGATTGACTGGCAACAAGTTTTCTAAAATCTGTCAAATTATGTTCACTCTACAAAAAATAATAAAGTTAATATACTCACCCTTACCATACCCATAGGTCGGGGTCCTCTAAACCTTCCATCCCTCCACATATGCGGGGCTTGGGGGTTATACGGATTATCAGCCCTCAAAGGCATCCTCTGGCCCATCATCGGGTGACCTGGAGCATTCAGAATAGGATTTGGTACAATTCCTGATGCTACAACGGGTGGCGCACCATTAGGATTGTACGTTAAAACTCTTGTTAACGCCGCATCTTCGAGTACCACAGGATCAATTCCGTGATCGAAAGGACACATTTCACCGCGCATACAATAACCTATAAATATATTTTATTCACTTTTTTTTAAGAATTTTTTAAAAATAGTTATAATTGTTATCAAATAAGTCCAAAAACATTCTTATGAATAATTATACAGAGTGTTTGATTAAGAAAGGTGAGCAGCAGTATACCAGAAGGTGCTTAATTTGTAACAACCAGCAAGAGAGTAATTTGCAATGCTAGAGTAAAAATAATATGGAAGTCTAATCCTCAAAGAACTATTTTCTCTCTATCTTTTGAAATGACTGCTGAGGGAGAGTGGGAATGTCGATTTAATAAGATTAACAGCCCAATATTGTTCAAACGTTTTTAAAAAACGTAAAAGTGTTATTTGAAAGAGAATTAAATAAATAAATTCATTTAACAATTCGCTGCTGGGCGGGTAAAAGGAGTTAAGTCAAATTTTTGTGAAACTGAGGTCAAGTCAGTATAGCTTATAATTTTTAAGTTTCTGTTATTGTGCAGAGGGAGCCAAGTCATTTGAAGTGAAACTGATCGCCCATCTAATTGTGCTTAATGTGGTATGTCAAAAATGTGGGTGAAGTTCATGTGCATACTGAGTTATCTTGAATTATTCCTTTTGACACCACATGTTTTCTCCAACTTTCAGCATTATTGACTTAACCCCTTTTACCCGCGCAGCAGCTACAGTTTACATTACAATAACTCAACTAAAGAAAAAAGAAATGACAAGGATCACTTATGATTGATGCGATATCTAACACCTCTTCCAAGTTCATCCTTGCTGAAAACTTTATCAAGCTACACACATAAGCAGTAAGAGGTGACCAAGTGCAGGCATCATAATGTTCTCCAGCTCTTCCGTAGACCTTATTTTGGCCACCCTTGCTATAAATACACATTATGCACCCATCCGTGAACAGAACATTTTTCCAATCATTCATTGTCAATAACTGATGTGTGCATGAACAAAAGGAAGTCTATGTCTTTTGTGAGCTGCAGTTAACAGCTCTTTGGCAGGACTAAAAGGTACCAAACCACTTTCTCCCAACCTTAGGCAGACAATAAATGTGCTAATTTTTGTTCCATGTACTTGCTGATGACCAATTGAATTGGTTGCACAGATAGGCGAATAAAATTCATATGTTTCAATCTGGTCTTCAATACTTTTCCTTTATTCAAATCTTTACACTTCACTATATGAAAGCACACATGAAATTTATAACTAAAAAATTCTCCATACCTTTCTCATCAAAATCCCTACATCTCTTTTTGCCAGCTGTAGATACCACCATGCTAGGTACGTTCTGAGAATTTCTTCCATCTGCGTCCAATGTCTCTGGTAAAGGAGTTCCCGGTCTAGATCCAACATCTTTGTCTTTGGCCGAATCCCTACGGTCTTTCTTATCCAATGACCTTGATCTACTTCTACTAGCTGAAGATCTATTGTTTCTATATCTAAGAATAAATTTTAAATGTTAGATAACTTGGCCTCAAAATAAATGGTCAACTGATCTTACCTATTCCTATGTGAATGCCGTGGACTCCTTGACCTTGACCTAGCTCTTATAGGTGACGGCGTTCGAGACAATCTCCTTCTATCATACCTTCTTGGGGGTGATTTATTTCTCCAGACCCTAGGTCTGTCTCTTTTCTCCCTGTCTATTCTATGTTGTTCGACACGTTCCCTTGATTTTTCTCTAGAACGAGATCTTTTAGCTCGGTCCCAAGATCTGGATCTTGACCGAGTTCGATTTCGTGATAGAGAACGATGTCTAATTGGAGATCTTCTGCGAACTGGTCGATCTTCTCGTTCCTATTAAAAAAATCGTAAATACAACACTTTTAATTGCACAAAAAAATAATAGATTTTGGATTAATGTAAGTATTCTTTTTCTCTTTTCAACCTGGCTATGGTAAAATATAATGTATTGCTTTGTTGTTAGAACCAATCTAATGTTTTTAACAAGGTAATTTAAAGAATTCAATTTAAAATGATGAGTTTTCCAATAAAGGTACTAATCAATGTAAATTCCCAAGAACTTTACGAGGTCACAGGAATTGGTTACATTATTTTTTGTTTGTTTATAGCTACTCTTGAATAATCTGTTTTAGTCACTTCACTATAAGTATGAACATACTTTACATTATTACTTACTGTATCTGAAGTCTTTCTATTTTCTCTATCCCGTTTAGTTTCCAAATCTTTTTTTGCATTTCCATTTACAGCTTCGTTTAAGTTTGGTAGTTCACTTGGTTGTACTATTATTTTAGATTCCTTGACTGGTTCTTTGTTGATAGTTTTAGTAGCAACATTTGGATTGGGAGGATTGGTATTTGGTATCACTGGGACATTTATATAATCTTTCGTGGCTAATGTTTGAAACACTAAATCCACAAATGGTCCAGTCTCTGGAAACAAAATATAAAATGAATTCACAATTTTTGGTTGATAAGATCATAACACTGCGGTAAGTCCGATATATTCTCTTTAATAAAATTTAGACCAGTTGTTGCCAGCACGAAGACACATATATTAAGCTGCAGGGGCCATTTTGGAGGGCACCTTCCGGACCCTGCTCATAATTTGTTGCTAATTTGTTACTAAATAATTGATTTTGTTGCTCCAGCCGTTGCCAAGTATTGTTGCTGTATTTGATTTGAATTGTGCTTGATTTCTCTATTGCAATGATACAAAGATTTACTAGGTTATACAAAGTATTTAAAAAAATCCGACTACTTGCAGACCAGCTTCCATATGTAAGAAACCATGCAACTGTACTTGCGACTAGTTTTAAAATATGTGCCTTTAGGCTGGCTACAACCAGTCTTATTTTTATTGGTATATTTTTGAGGATTCGCAAGATATTGGACTTTATCGCATTATTGTGACAAATCAGATGTTACTTCCAGAACCACCAATAATTTTGTTTTGTCTTGGTGACTTTCAGCTTAAAGGAAATACATAATATAACATATATTGTGTGATACATATAAACTCTTCTGACCTCTTCACCGCATAATATTTCCTCTAAATATATATACATACCTCCTTCTAGAAAAACATCCAACTGACCAATCATACTTTTTCTAAGTTCATCTTCAGATTTATCTTTCTTTATTAAAGCTATGACGTATTTGGCTAATTTAGCTGGATCTGCCTCACACCTAGAAATAAATAATGTAATTAACAATAGTTAATTCAATATTTAAATTCTTGCATAAAGATTTAAGGCTTGTCAATTGTTAACAAATATGTTTAAAAAGTACATAATATTTTTGTGGTGATTCCACGAGTTTGTAAATCGAACTTGGGATTAGAACTGAGGCAATTTAATTTCCATGTATTATAAATAAAAGTGAATAGAATTGTTGATTATAAATGAAACACATTTTTTGGTTGCAGATCATTAGATTGTGATTCTCTAAAACTTTTAACTATTGTTTTCATTACCAAAAAACATAAAACAGTCTATATTCTAAAGATTGCATTTTTAAGCTATTTCATATAAGCTGGCTAAAATTAGCAAATCAGAAAAAAATATACATCCACAATCAAGAATTTATCTATACAATTAATGTTACACCTTGAGCCACCCACTTAGTGTTACAAAAAGACCTTAGATCTTATAATGTGAATTTTGATATATTTTCATTCCTCAGTGAATTAATGTTTTCTCTAAATAGGTATAAATACATAAATGAAAAATAACTATAAAAAGCCACTATGGTTTACTATTGTCATCAATTCTGATACTTATGAACAAGTTTGAATGTAGTGAGAACATATTGCTAAAATATTAACATCGTTTTTGATAGATGACAGATTTCAACTGATATATAGAAATATGATAAGGTAATTGTTCAAGAAGTTAATATTAAGCTTGCACAAATGTTGGGTTCATAGAATATGGACATATTGACTGTATTGAGATGAAGCAATCAAATAGGTACATCTTTTGTTACTGCCATTCACTTTCACCAATCAAGAAAATGTGTTCGTGAATAATTAAAAACTGACATTTCACTTTGATATTCAACTTACTTTATCCTAAAAATAAACAAAATAAATAGGTCTTAGCCTGCCTAATAACAACAAAATGATTATTCCTATATAGTCAACAGATCAATACTTATGAATATTTGTTAATGAGCAAATCAGTCAATTTATACTTATGGCTTTAGAAGTAAAACATTCAATTCTTATATTATGCTATATACATAGTTTGTACAAAAAAAATAGCTCAAATAACAAATATTTGAATAAAGTAGGTATTCGCTAGGTGAACATAAGCTGCTTTTCTACAATATATAGCAATATTTTATACATCTTATTACAAAACCATGTTTTGAGGAATATTCAAGTCACTGAATTCAAAAGCATTATATATAAATACATTAAAATACCAAGAATTACTTTTCTGTTTTACAGGTCTTCCAATTTGTTCAAAATTATAACTTTCATTTTTTATATTGTTTACCTACATAAAAATATGAAATATATATTTGAAATTAATTTACTGTGAAAGGCATATACCAAGTAAAATTATGGTCAATTATTTATCAGGATTGAAAAAAAATAAAATGGGGGTCATCTTACATAGGCTTCAAAACAGCTGTTAACCATGTCTTGAAAGAATCGATTTGATCTACAATCATTGTGATATCTTGATTATTTGATGAAAATATAGTATAAGAGCAATTCTGTACACATAAATTTTATATTTTTTGGTAAAAATTGATATCACATTCATTAAACTTGACTTTACTCTCTAGAAGCACTGATTGACTAATACCAACTGAAAGAAATTAAATATTTCTATTTATATCTTTTACGTGCCTCCAACTACGAAATCGAAAGTTCCTAAAAATAGATAACGGGATTTAAATCAAGCTTATTTATAGTTTTCCCAAATTAATCGCTGCATTGGTGAAATAATATATTAAAATGAATTATACTTATTTCAGGCACAATTTTATAAAAGAAAACCAAAGGCTTCCCTCGCCTTACAATTTTTAAGAGGAATACATTTTTCTGTTGTGAAACACCTTTTGTTTTCTGAAATATTTTTTAATGTGTAAACTTGAACAATTATTCCCTATTATTCTTACGCACATTTCCAGTTTCAGTAACTCATATAAAAAGTACCTGGTTAAACAGATACAAAATTATATGGGTGATGTAATGACATTATGTATAGAAAGGTAGCCCAAAACGAGTTGAAAGAATAGTTTTTATCAAAAACTGCGAATATTTATTCGACTTGTTAAGGTCATCATCATTTTTTAAGATCATCTTGTAGCATTTCGAGTAATTTATTTTAATTGAAGTTTTTAGCAGAAGACCTTCAGTATTCTTGTAAATGTGCTATTTTATTGTTGTTTCTAGTGTGTGTAGTGTATTCATGGTGTATTCTATATTTACATGCAGATACTACCTAGTTGATGCAACAAAAAAATACTCTCAGTTGGTGAGTGTTAGTTTTATTTATTGAGATAGATTAGATCCTTTCCCTCTCATATTTCCTTCATTCAACAAGCTATAACCATTATAACTAACAATATATATTTGTTCATATCCTTTGAAGGTAGGTATATAGATAGCGGTAGATATACTCATTAAATTTATACTAGGTACCTATTCAGTAGGTCCCTATATATACCTATAAAAATTATAACATTGTTTATTCCATGAAAATATCGTATACTGAAGAGTTCACAAACTATTTTAATTTTACTTCAGCCGCCAACTTTTGGTGATAAAAAATGTTTGAAGAATATTCATCGAATTGTGATTAAATTGACGTTACCGGATGCCAAATTAGTTGCCTGTTTTACTGGTAGTTACCATGTAAGTATCGATAACCAGGCTCGGCTTTAAAGTGCTAGTTGTTGTTAAGAACTTCAAAATCAACCTGTAGTAATAACTACTTATAACATTTTATATGCGTAAACCACAATGACTTCCGAAAGGGAATTAATAGTTATTTAACCAACAAGTATATTAATGAGGGCCATTAACGGCCATTAACAAGAGAGATAATTTAACGCACTCGCTCTGCTCGTGCGTTAAGGTTCGAGATTGTTAATTGTCCTTTTAATACTCGTGTTAGTTACAAAGCTTTTCCGTCGACTGTATAAGTTGTATTCGTTTTTCTCAATATTTAAAAACTAAAAATATTTACTTGTTTCATAGTTTAGTACTGTCAAAAATAAATAACGACATTGAAATGTTTGTTTGGTTGCCTACACCACAGGTAACTGCCAATCTAAATATAATGTAAAAGATGTGCCTTGGGTTGCCTATTGAAAAATCGTTGATTAATGTAAATCATGCATTCATAGGGGTCTTTATTGTATGATTTTGTCCAACTTTGTCTAATATTGAAAACGTTAATAGAATATGTTAATATACGGTCGACGGAAAATAATTAATAACCGTATGCAAGATATTTTAAGGTTTGCTATTTGCTATATAGCAGCAAAAATTATAGTAAGTCGGTATCTCAAAACATTGAGCTGAAATCGCTGTACTCTCTGTATTTTTAATCTTATATTCCGTCATGTATCATTTTAGCCATGGTTAAATTTAAGTTTAAGATCTCTACCTAGCGGCATAAATTTAATATTACGACAAAGAAGTTGATGCTCTAAATATAAAATACGACAACGCAATTGGTTGAAAACATATGACTATTCAATTCTAACGCACTTCCGTCAAGAGCTTAATGTTTTGTTTTCGTTTAAGGTTAGGTCGCTAAGTTTTTTTACTTTTTGTTTGAACTGATTTCATCAACAAGTTATGAATTGAATATATTTCTATTTATCTATTTAATATAAGCATGAGTGAAAAAGAAATCGAAAATAAATCAACTTGGGATGAAGAAACAGAAAATTTATCTCACGAAGATATTTTAGAGATAACCCAAAGTAGTATAAGAAGACTTATTACATCTGATCCACTACTCAGTGATTTACCTCCTGATGTTACATTTGAGGAAGTTGTATCACAAATTGCTGTTGCCCAGGGGCAATCAATAACTGTTACTGTTAATAGATATTCAGAGTCGCCACTTAATGTTGTCGTAAGTAATATATTATATTAAAATATCGTAAAATATTCCTACTGTGCTTTCTATATATTGTATTATCTTCCATATGGCCTGAACGACTCTACATCAAGCAATTCACCTATATATTTATTTTACAGTCTCATTTGATTAAATTTCCTCTATTTATACCATCACTTATATCTTTTGTTTACTGTGTATCATTTCCCATGTCTTTTACTTTTGCATTTTTTTCTTAATTGGAATTTAAATCTATGTCCCATATATTTAAATAATGATTTTTATCCCAATTGCTATTACATTATTAAATTAATTTTTTTTCAATATCTTCTTGAAATGAGGAATCTACGATATTTACATATTTCATGTGCATTTTTTTACTAGTGTCCCCTTGCTCTAATATCTCCTTATTTTCAAATTATCTATTGAAATATCTATTTTTTTTTGTATCCTTGGTTTATGTTACTGTTTAGAAGATTTGCTTTATAGTATGTAACTATTCTATAGTTGAACTGATAGTCCACGAAGCTGATGAATCTGGGGATAAACAAGCATTACCTATTGTGTTTATTATAGTTATTTCAATTTAGTGCTTTCTTCAACATTTATTTAATTTCTTAGGTATTTTAACAGCTATATCTGACTGTTTATAACAAAAAAGGATAATTAAATCAATACAAAACAACTAAATTAGAAATGATAAGAAAACTTCTTCAGAAACACAGCACTTGTTCTATAAGAGATAGGATAATAAATCATACCAAAACATCCAGTTTTTAAATGTTTCTCTTAGAAATATGTCTGTCTATGATATGATTTACAAAATGCTAACAAAATTTGTGAAACTAATGATTTATTGCAATCTATTACATGCAACATGGAGTGTAAGAAATTCAAACATGGTCAAATGCACATGCTAGAGATGAAATTAAAAAAGACGTGTGTGCTACTGATAATCTCGACAATAAATGAACTCATTATATTAGCTAATTCTGGTTATAGCTCTGATAGTGATATCTCAAACTTTGATGACAAATGATTAATGTAAATGATTAAAAATTGACTGTATGTTATTGTTTATCATATTTCCTGTAATCCACTAACTATTGTATTTTTAATGAAGTTAATAAAATTACTGGTATCCCCACAATTGTTATTAGAAATTTTTTTGTAAATGCAGTTATAATAATGATTAGGGGCGTAATATTATAATGAATCACAAATAATATTGTTTTTTATTATCTGGTATACAACTAACATGGGAATTTTACCTATAAATACAGTGTGTCAATTTTAAAACTTAAAATGCTCATGCTCATGAATGGGAAGAGATATCAAAAAATTTCAAAACCGTTCTTAGGGTAGAGAGGGGGAACTAAATTGACTCTGATGTCTAATGTACCCCCATCAACCCCCTATGCGCCATCTACAAAAATTTAATTGGCAACCCCCTACTTGTATATGTATATGCTGTTGGAGTGCCTGTTGAAATGCTTTTCAACAGTCTAAGTCATAATAGTTATACAAGGTGTAACAATAAAGAAGAAACAAAATGAAGAAGTGTGTTAAATGTTGAACTTCAACTTCAAAAATGTTAATTACCTAATTTAGTAAATGTTCAAAATGGTTTCCATTGCTTTGTAAACAATAGTACAATCTATTTTCAAACTCCTTACAAACGTTCGCAAATGTTGCTTTAGTAATATCATGACACACTCTAAACCGTAAATAAATAAATAAATTTATTAATATTTTATCAAGGCATCTGGATTTATTTCTTATAATCATAGCTTTCCCATGAATAATGTTATCGAAATAATGATCAGCAAACTACTTATCAATAACGTGAGTAAATATTCTGAATGCTATCTTTAAGTTGAAAATAATAAAAAATAAAATTTTTTGGATATCAAAAATAAGTAGGTACCTAGATAAATAAAAAGTAAATAAATTTATAAAATCAATATCTCTGTAACTGCAACGAAAACATTTGTTTATTTGGAGCTTTTTTGAATAATGCACGTACCGAATCGATCTTAAACTCAAAAAAATTTTAACATTCTTGTCACAGTAGCTACCGATCTTTGAATACTGTTTCCTCCACTTCTAATGGTCGAATCTAATTTCTTTTTTTTTCTAAAATCCGTGTGGCTGTCATTTTGAACTTTTGAAATCTGCAAACACCAACGTTTTCAGATGCTGGACTACTATATTTTTCTATATGATGAAGTTGTTATTATTTTAATTATGTTTGTCCGAGGGGTAAACCGCAAGTGGAAGTTTTATACAGAAATTAGATAAAGTGCGGTGAAAATAACGAATTTAGAATTATTGAATATGTCATTATACAGGGTGTTAATTAATAGGTGTTACGGGTGCTACAAAGTGAAAGAGCTTATACAAAATGCGAAAATTGGCGTGAAATTTCCTGTCGACATGGGTCGTCGGACCTTTATTTTTCGAGATACAGGGTGTTAAAGTTACCCACACAACAGGTAAAATATCATAAAAATCAATGCTATTTAGTGTTTTCAGAAATTATAAATTTATGTGTTTGTTATGAAAACGTGTTGCATTACAAAAAGGTTGCATGAGTTCCTACATCGTCAACTAACTTAAAAGTATGTGGAAGTAGGTGTACAATATTTTTGCCGGCGGTTTACCCCTCGTGTTTGTCGCTTAAGAAACAATTTTTCAAAATATCTTATAGGGTATAAAATTTCCTATGTTTTTCGATGTTCATAATTTTTTTGTACGATCAAATCTAAAAAAGTTATAGATGGAAAACTGTTCTATTTCACGTGTTCCAAGATGTGCTTGCAAGCTCCAGCAGGATTATCTAAAGAATTGAGTCTACACTAGATATACTTTCGTTAAAAAAAATAAAATTCAGCTACCCCAGCTTTCTGTCTAACTTCCCCGGATTATCATTCTTAATTTTCGAAGCACTAGAATCGACATAGGTACGTTAATAGAAGAAGGATCTTCAATTTTCTATCGCTAGGTGAAGTTTTTTTGCTACACACCTCTGCTTATGTGTAGAATAGTATATTTCAAATTAATAAATAATTTTTAAAGCATTTACGAAATAATTTTGACATGCCATAGGTATAAACAACTATTTTATTTATGTGGAAAATTTACATAAACACCTGCTCCTAGTATAATAAAAAAAACTTTTCATTAAGAAAAACAATTTTCGTTCAATCAATCAAGTTTAGATAAAATATTCTTTTGACCTTTATAATTGTTTCGTGTTTGCATATATATAAAACGTATTTTAGCATGTGTGTCAAGATTGGTTATAAGTTACAACTTATTGGAGAATGTGTGGAGTGTGTAATTACATCATTCATTTTTATTATGAAGTTCTGTAATTGCGAGATATTATTGACTGGTTATTAAGCGGTTGTTAATCGAGTACAACAGTTGCGTTTAGTATTTATTATTTGTTTTTTCAACGTCTGTAAGTATTTACATTCATAATTTTCTTATTTGATAAATAATTTACTGATTTATACTGTTTGATGAAGGCATGGATGGCTGAATGTATGATTTAACTTAGTGCCTTCAATGTTTCATTTGATTTAAAAGCTTGCTTCAAAATTTTCGTAGCTAAAAGAGTAACCAGTCAAAAAAAGTATATAAAAGTAAAGCGATAAAAGAAAACTGTCATTGCATGTCAAAAATAATAGTTATTTATGTATCAAGGAAGTAAAGTGATTCTTTATCGGACGAGTCTGAAATTATGAGACGAGCGAAGAGAGGCGAATAACAGGCGAGGATGATAAAGACACTTTACTGACGTGGTGCATACAAAATTTTATCGCCAACTGCTAGCATTTTATTATGACAAAGTAAACAGCATAGAACAAATCTTCTTATTATTTGTTATATTCAAATTGAAGGTACACCCTGAAGCATTATAAAAGTTAATTCCTTAAGTAAAAGGAGTTCCAACAATAATTTGTTATAAATAAATCGACAGAAACAATTATCGAGCCGTAATAACAGGGAGAAGCGTGACACTGACAGATGATGATTTTCGAGTAATGTCAAAGTCGAAATACTTTACCTGCCGCAAATGCGGCAGATAAAGTAAAGGAAGGTAAACTGTTTGTTTACTTCCGGAAATCAATCTGATAATTGACGGCCTTACTGACGGTTGGCGATAAAAGCTATTATAATAGTCGGTTCGTTCTCAAGAAAAACTGCGAGTCATCCAACACGCAGCCGACTTAGAATAGATCATGCTTGGTCAAAGTATTGCAAAAGTCACAATTTGGAGGTTTTTCGAAGGCAATGATATGCCCATGAAAAAAAAGCGTCTCCTATTCGTAATATTCTTATAATAGACATATATTTTGTTTGATGTTGCGTTTAAGGTCTTGATATAGTTGAATTTGTTCTAATGACAAATCTGAGGAGCATGCTTTCTTTGCTGCTTCATATGCGTTCTCTTTACCAGTAATTCCGACATGTGAGGATGTCCAAATGATGAATCAGCATACCTGAATGGAAAAGGTTATGGCAAGTTTCATGAATGAGCTGGACTATTGGAATTTTGAAAAGGTGTTTTAGTATCTAAATTTGACCGACTACGGACCTATTACTGTACAATGAGGGATTTATAAAAGCTTGATTAGATGAGGCTTTTACTTGATGTAGATCTATAGTAAATTATGAAATTAAACAATTTTATTTTGTTAAATCTACAATATATTGTATTGTATTGTATTTGTAAACAACTTTAAGGTTAAATATATTGTAGATTCAACAAAATAAAATTGTTTGATTTCATAATTTATAAAAGTTTACTACTAAAGCCTTAAGGCCAGATACTTAGTCAAGGGAATATTAATAAAAGTGTTAGTGTGTCTGATACCCGCTATGCTGCGGAAATTCATTTGATAATTTTATTATTGATTATTGTACTATATAATTATAACTACCTACATTTAACCTGTGGCCGACAGAGATTGTCGTTTTATAATTTTCATGGACAAAAGTTCCTGCTAGTAATACCCAAGCTTATCATAAATACCTATTCTCTAATTAATTTTGTTAATATAATATAATATAATATAATACAAGTAATTATAATACGGCTGATTTTTTTTCATAAGTAGGTACCTTAAAGTATGTAGATTAATATGTAAAAAAGGTTTACCAGTCTATCGAATTCCCAAATTAAAAAAAACAAACTTTTTTTTTTCGAAATTCCTCAATATTTTGCGCTGGGAGGAAGGTAGAGAAAAATAAAAAATACCATCGCGTAGGGGAGGTGTTTTGCAATAAAAAAAGTCTCTTGCGTTTTTTTCGTCCGAGCAATGGTTTCTCCGGAAAAAATTCGGTAAACTAAATATGAGTTCCGCATTCGCGCGACGCTGCTGCACGGTGGAAGACCTACTTTCTGAATCGCGGGGAAAAAATATAAATATTTAATCATAATTTTTTTTTAATTTTTGGAATGAGTCAAGGTTGGAAATAATAAATAAAAGGTAATGAATTAATATTTACATATTTTTATTGGAACAAGTTATGCAAAAAATAATATCCTAATTATATATTAATCATCTTTTCACTATAATAATATACATTTTGTACGTTGAATATTCATCTTTATATTACAGGAGTATCAAATTTTATTTTGAAAATATAAAGAAGATTCTTATCCGAATCTATAAAAATTGCTATTTTCGCATATAATACAAAAAATCATTGAATCCAAAAATTAATGTAAATTAATTAATTTTGTGCTTATATACGGTGCGGTGGAATAAGTGTCACCCCCCCTATTAACTACTCTATTTTTATATCTTAAGAAAAAAGCTCAAACAGGTAAATTTTTATATTAAACGTAGTATGTTATGACATAGAAGTTTCGAACCTGACATAATCCCTCTTCATGGGAGTGTCATCTCTTCGATTTTTTTAAATGAGAAAGTGCATCATGCGACACCTCATTTGAAACCTATGAAACACTGATTTCAAAAATGTATAACACTTTGGCTCAAAAATTAACGGAGTCTGAGTTATTCAATCTTACTTTACCAATAAAAAACCTACCGTCAAGCCAACAGAATTGTTGAATTCTTGCAAAGTGAGATTAAAACTCTCGAATAACTCAGATTCTGTTAATTTTTGAACCAAAGTGTTATACATTTTTGAAATCAGTGTTTCAATAGGTTTCAAATGAGGTGTCGCATGATGCACTTGACATTTAAAAAAATCGAAGGGATGACACCCCATGAAATTTAGCAGTCGAGGTGCGCATGCGTCCAAGCAGCCTTTAACCTTCTATTCGATGTGACTGAATGTGAGCCGATTAACGCAGTTGGTAGGGTATTGAGCTTACAACTCAGAGGTCGTAGGTTCGAAACCCGGTAGGTGCTGGGTTTTTTTTTTTTTTTTTTTAGTTTTTCATTTCTTATTTTCTGATATTTCTATACATAGTTACACTTTGATCAACCGGGTTTGGGCCTGGGTTTTCTTGTTTTTTTTTTAGTTTTATATTTCTGATATTTACATATTTATTTCAATATTGTTTTGTGTTTTTGAGTCATGCGCAGTTGAAGGAGCCGTGTTGTATGTTTACCCGCTCCTCCCATAAAGAGGGATTATGTCAGGTTCGAAACTTTTATGTCATAACCTACTACGTTTAATATAAAAATTTACCTGCTTGAGCTTTTTTCTTAAGATATAAAAAATAGAGTAGTTAATAGGGGGGGGGGGTAACACTTATTCCACCGCACCGTATATTCTTGATCTTAGAAGTTTCCCCAACATTTTCACGCAAATCCCGTTAAAATGACTTAATTTTATCAAAGTTACAGTACTTAATATATTATATATTTTCTTGTAAATTCGAGATTCCCAAAATTTACAAGATAATGAAAAGTGCCGTATTTCGTAATTGTGAAAAATTAATTATCCGTAAATTTTATTTATGGAACAGACATCCTGAATAACAGTTTCTCTCCTTCGAAAAATTGTTTCCTTGCCCCCTTATTGTATATTAAATTTTTTATTGAGATACTTGGTTTTTGATTAAAATATAATATTTATATTATATATGAGTAATTTGCTAAAAATGATTATGTGCTATGACAAAAAAATACCATCTTAAAGCTGACACTTCCCTTTTCAAAACGCACTATTACAATTATTTATATATTACATTATATAAAGAATTAATGCCACAAACTAAATATGTTTATTATGTTTTAGATACCCCAAAAAGGGACAACAGTTTTAGATTTGAAAAAGGCTATAAGACGCACATTTACCTTAAAACAACAACGACAACGAATAAAAACTAAAATTAGTTGGAGGTATGTTTGGAGAACTTACTACCTTCAAAACATTCAAACCGGTCAGGTTATGAAAGATGATACAAAAGAAGTAGCTACGTACGGTAAGTAACATCATTTTTACTATATTATCTATGGATCTACATCAAGTAAAAGCCTCATCTATTCAACAATAAAATAGTTTAATTAAGTTATATAAATGACAAAAAATGTACCATATAATGCATTAAGTGGGGAAAATTAAACAATAATCAACCAGTTTATATATTTATTATCAAAAATAACACAAAGAAATGTTTTTTCATGTATTTGTAAACAGAAAGAAACAATAGAAGAGCTTAACAACAATTTACAGCTTTTAAAACCGGTACTATGGGCAGCTATATGTATTAAAAAAGCAAAAAACATAGACTCCTACAGGTTGTCAATTAACAAAGGGTAGTTTAGAAGGACAATCTAGTAAATATTGAGGAGATTATGAGTATTATGACTGTCATTAATAATATATTATTTATTTATGGGGATTTTAGTATTGTAAACGTTTAAATATTTGTTTCTCGAAACAGCTTATTTTATGACATTCATAATAACGTAAAAAACTAATTAAAAATCGAAGGCGCGGGCAAAAGCTAGTTTGATATAAACTACTACATACATAGGGTCTTAAGTGAATATATACTGAGAACTGGTTGTTAAATATCCCATTTATTCAATTTCATGTTGTTTAAATATTTAGCTGGCTGCAATAAACTATTGTTGTTGACCAATATATTCTAATATGTATTTGATCATTAAATGTTGCTAAATTATTATTCCAGGAATTGCCAATAAATCCCAAATAAGGTTTGTGAAGCGGCTAAGAAAAGAGGCTTCAAAAAACGAGTCATGCTGACTCAAAATGCAAAGAAAAATTGTAAATTTAAAGTGGAGTCCACTAATAGCCTTGGTAATCATTCCACTTGCAGGTAATTATGTGAATTTTTATACAACGCTTAGTGACATTTGTTTAATATAAAATCTTAATATATTTTGAAAATAAGAAATCTAAAGCTTTTGGAGTAATAGAAATTCAAAAAATTTTGTTAGGTAAGTATTTGAAACAAAAGAAAAAAAAAAAGAATAAAAAAAGAATAATTTCATCTGAAAAATAGTATCCTTTGTGTTCCATTCTACCCCGTCTTTTTGGAAGGAAAGAGTAACCACTGTCAATTTCTAAAAGAGTTATTCTCAATAATTTTGTTCTAAATACACGAAACTATAATATTTTCAATTGAAGGACGTATTGACCATTACAATGTACACATGTCTTAGACGTCCATAACAAATTTGAAAATTACTATTGAATAAAATCAAGGTCTCAAGTTATGATGAAATTAAAATTCACAAGCTACAAAATTTGATACAGAGCTAAATTAATGTCATTCAATTATCCTTTGAAGTGAAGGGTAGGGTGGAGTGTCCAGTCATCAGATCAGTAACTGTCTTCAAATGTCTCTTACCCAGCTTCAATAGCCTGTTTAGTAAACTATTTGTATGGAGCTGTTGTTGTGTCGGCCTCCATTTGGGTTGAGGTTCCCCATCTAGCCAGCTTCCGATTTCCCCATCTTTTGTGACAAAACGGTTCCGGACCAATGAAGTCTCCTTTACTCCTTTAGAAACTCTTTGTTGTCTTTTGTCAGCCTTTTAAGGGATTCTAGTAGCTCCTTTAGATCCACTCCCGAGGGAATTTTAGGACATCTACAGGCTTTCTTTTCTATCCATCAGACTCCCAGAGATTGTGCCCTGACAATCGTTGTTGCTATGCCTTTAACAAGTGTGTGATGCAAGTTTCTACTTCCATACATTATTCTTGGTTTACTAGTCTGAAGAAAAAAGACTGCTCTTCAGTCGCTATTTTATTTCCTTCCATTTCAGTGTGCCTTGGTACCCACAGTAGGGTGACGATATTGTTTATTTGCTCTTCCTAGGTATTCCCATTTCAATTAAAACTGATAAGACAATTAATGAAAATACACTAGTTATTCCTTTAGTCCTATTTCCTGGAAAAATTTCAGGATATCCGCATGCTTCAGGTTTTTTTCTATCCAGTGGTCTCCTAGGTGTACTGTCTTTTCTATATTATTATGCATTTTGAAGGTATATAATAGGGAGACTTCGTCTTCCATTTCCACAGAATATAGCTGCTTAAGTTACAAACTTGTTCTAATTTTTAGCATTTGATACTGAAAAATACCCTTGGCTTGACCAGATCGCTAGACAGGAGCAGGTTATAGAAAGCTGTGATATAATGGGTTTAAGATATAAAAATAAGTTAAATATAAATAATTTGGATCATATTTTGGTTGATCATAATCACAAGTTACTTTATTGCTACGTACCAAAAGTGGCGTGTACAAATTGGAAAAGGGTAAGTTCAGTCGCTTATAATAGACTATAAAAATTGTTAATAGTGAAAAAAATTATAGTGGGATGAAATCCATTGAAAAAGGAAGAGAATATTACTAAAGTGAAGGGAAACATAATTTACGGACGATCTGAGGTGGGGTAGTGGAAGGGGTGAGTTTTTAAGGGTAAAAAAAGTTCATCTCGATTTCCGGCAAAACTACAACTACTATGGAAAAAAGTTGAATGGTAAAGTTGTAGGTAATAGAAAAGTCTACGACTTTTAAATTTACACTTTTTTCACATAACCTCAAAATTTATGTGAAAAAATCAAATACCCAAGTTTTTGGTTTTTTATTTTTATCTTTTACAAACAAATATTTGTTGCACGAAATTTGGGGAAAACTTTCCTTTTTATGTCCCAAACACACTGTAATTTATTTGATTATACTCGATTTGAAATTGGTTGATAGTAATAAATCATTAAAATCCGTCAAACACGTATACAAAGTGGTCCACCTAAATTGCCAAGTTTTAAATAGTATATACATTGAAAGTATAGACCCTTTTGCATTTATTAAACTTTCCATTCCTATAGATCTGATAAGGGCGTCGAATACAAAGCTTAACCCGAGGCTCGAACAATAAGCGGTAGGATTCTACCTGAGATGTTTTGCACTCATGCACGTGCTTTCGGGTGGGTTTAAGTTTATATTAAACACAATAATTATATAATTTAGTGAACATTCGGATGTGTGGCATAATTTATTACCCTTGTATTTGAATAAATATAATACTAATAACAATAAAGCAACCAATAAACAAGTAAATTTGGAAAAATGTTTCTATTTGAAATTCTATAAAATTTATAGGAAGTCATTACATTTCTTCGCTTTAAATTAATCATCATCAGAAAATGAAATATCTGAGGGACTGTCTTCTTCCCCTAAATTGATAATAAGTGGTTCGACCGTTTTCTCCAGTAAACTATCCAATTGCCACATTTTTTCCTCCTCCTTTATTACATGCTCTATACATCTTTGCCACTTCCCCGCGTTGACTTCTTGAAGCGCTTCTTCAAAGAGTTTTTGAACATCACTCATTTTATAAGTGGTATTTTTTCTAGCCACATAACCTTTCACATGAGCCCATACCAGTTCGATCGGATTTAATTCGCAATGGTAGGGGGGGGAAATTGTCTTATTTTTCTCAAATAATTACGTCTCCAACACACTATTTCATCTTTTTCGAGCAAATGAGACTTCCGACTATGTTTTTCCCATCTAAAATTCATTTCTCTTAGAACTTTCCATAGTTTATCTCTCTTGATTGCAGGAAAGTCTTCTTTTACTGCCCCTAAAACTCTATCCAAAGTAGGGATCTCCTTATTGAAATAGAATGAATGCACCTTTCGTCTTATGATGGCCTTTTCGTCCTCATCGATCGGTATTGTTCGCTTTCCTGGAAATGGTTTTGGTGGCGTCACGGTTCCTGTCTTTTCTTCCCGCATCAGCCTGTAGATGGTTGCTTTTCCAATGTCATCTTTGAACAAAGTTCCACTGTAGAATCGATACTTATTGCACTTTTTTGATATCTAAGTGCATTAAATACATTAAGCACAATAATCTTTTCACTAATGCTTAGCGCTGATTTCGCAGCTCGCTTAACTGGAATAAATCCTGAAAGACTCTCCATTTTCAAAAATTACCCAAATGTGTGTCCTAGAATACTCGCATTAGGTTTGTTCGCTCTTAAAATGACTCACAGTTTTATACCAATAAGTAGAGGTACCTACCTACCTACCTACCTACCTTTTTCGTAACAACCTGAAGTAACATTGTGTATTAATTGTTCCCGGAATTCTCGGCATAATTATTTTTACCTGTTA
The DNA here is from genome assembly GCA_910591675.1 of Galerucella calmariensis. Classification (NCBI taxonomy): domain Eukaryota; kingdom Metazoa; phylum Arthropoda; class Insecta; order Coleoptera; family Chrysomelidae; genus Galerucella; species Galerucella calmariensis. The sequence goes on along the minus strand of CAJUYG010000177.1, from coordinate 255,181 downwards.
TGACAATAATGATTACTAAATTATTCGGATAAGTAAATAGGGTTCAAACCGGCACGTCAGGTAGGTGCGCCTATGGAATCGGCTGCTAAAAATGATTTATTACTATCAACCAATTTCAAATCGAGTATAGAAATATTTATTTTTTCACCTTATTTTGACTCAATATAGAAAAAACACCCTAATATTCAATCGAAAAATATCAGCTTTTTTAAAAAAAGTCAGTGACCTTTTTGTTCGTTGACTTTCGTTGTACTTTCTGATGGTGTAAAAAATTATATATATATATATATTACTATGGTAAATGTTCTCAGAAAATGCAAAGATATGAAAATAACTTGAATTGGAAATTTTTTTCCATCGCCCTTGAAACTGACACTGATCACATGTGTAATATTTGCTTATAGGTCAAAATTATTTTTTTAATAATCTATTTCACGTGTATATTGAATTTAAATTGAACCGGAAAACTACTATTCTGACAAAATAAAAAATATATATACTATTGTATTTAAAATGTACCCAATTTTCGACACACAAATTAAGAATAAAGAACCGGAATAAAATTATAATTCACATGAATATTAACGACCTGAGGAGAGGAAAAATAAAATCCTACATGGGCCAGACGATAGGGGTCACAACTACAATTAATTAGCAATAGGGCCTTAAAGTATGTAGATTGATATAAAAAAAATCAAGAAAACTTTTTTTTTCGAAATTCATTAATATTGCGCGCTGGCAGGAAGGAAGGAAGGTGGAGAAAAATAAAAAATACTACCGTGTGGGGGAACTGTTTTGCAATAAAAAAATTGTCTTGTGTTTTTTTCGTCCGAGCAATGGTTTGTCCGGAAAAAATTCGGTAAACTAAGTATAGAGAACTGGCGAATAATCAATATCCAAAAATTAAATATTATGTAATAACAAAAATTCTAAAGCAAATCAGATTAAATTATAAATCTTTGTTTAAACAAACAAAAAGTACAATTTTTAAATCGTTTCGATCAAGATGCTATTTAACGGCCAACAAAGAAAGTTTTTCGAGTATAGAGTATATTTGAAAATATTTTTACCTTCTTAACTGAAATGCTTCGGCACAGGAACTCACACAAAATTATCACTTTTTTATTCCGGAGAGAAAAGAGCAGTGAACAAATATATCAATTGTTGTCCAATTTATAATAATAATCCTACCTTGGCATTTGTAAAATTTATTTATGTACAACAAAAAAAATTTGGTATATACCGGACGTCTCTCGATTCTAACTAAAATGGTATATATACCGAACGTCCTCTAGGTTGGAAAATTTAAACATTAGAAACGATTGATTGTTATATGGTAGAATTCGAATTTGCGTATCTCCGGATTAATAATAAAATACATTATACAGTGTGACCCATTTTGTTTGAAGGCACCCACGTAAAATCCGCATTTTTCAACCGATTTTGCTTTAATTTTTTTTGTTAGATTCAGTATCAAAAACAGTATTTTGGCACAAATTTTCATAGCTTATTTACTATTTTCAAGGCCCTCTATGTTAATTTTTCTTTGCCAAAAAAGAAAAGTACATTAGGCAATTTTTTTTTCTCAAATATGACTATACCACTGGATTCAGAATCATCACAAATGTAAATTACCAAAATTTTATGAAAATTTTTTATTAACGACGAAGTTATTACAACATGAATTTGAAGAAAGTGGTATTTTCATATATAATATCACGAGAGTGAAAATTTTGTCGGCAAAATTTTTCGATTGTCATGAAAGTTTGTTGCTTGGCAATTTTTCGAATGACATTTTTAACAAAACCACGAGCAGTCAGGCGAGTGGTTTTGGATTAAATGTCATGAGCAAAATTACCTAAAAGCGTCAAACTTGAATACAAGAGAAAAATTTTACCTTACAAAATTTTTAATTGAGTGGTATTCGACATGAGTATTTCACGAGAGAAAAACTAAAAAATCATATGTTTAAACGTTTTATTTATTGCAAACTTCAATTATACAAAGCCAAAAAAATAATAACATGAAAAAAAATTACTTATTTATGTAAAAAGTACAATTATTATAATTGTACGTTGTAGCATTATTTTGGGGATTGTTTTGCATCATAACCTGTGATGAATTTAAGTTAGAAACTGAGGATTCCTTTTCTTTATTTTTATTTTCTCGAAGGTTCTCTATAAGTTGGAAATGGTGTTCTTCATTTAATTGTAAATATGGTTTCAAAAAATGGGCAGAAGAATGTCCTGTAAGCTTAATTACTTCTTGCCGATATTTTCGTCCACTTTTAAATTGTATTAATTCCCAATGGTGAATTTTTGTACCATATTCCTTTCTCCCAATTTGGATGTACTGTTAAAAATAATCTTGTTGTTGTTAGATAAGGATTGGATTCTCTTTTTTCAATAATTTGTAAAAATGAACGAACGGGACACAAATTGTTGTTAGCATTATTTCTTACCAGCCACTTACTGCCAGATAAAGCTTTTGATCCTCTTTGTGTCGTTTTGGAAAAGTTCGGATTATATTTTACCCTGCCAGTAAAACTACCTTTATTATCATATTCTTTTTTAAAGTAATTAATATCACAATTAGCAGCTTCATTTCCACGCCATGCTAATTCGAACGAACATAAATGAAAAAACTTTTTTTGTAACCCATCAGGATTATCTTCAGAATAGCTTTCTACCATTTCCATTAATTATTCTTTGGTAAACGCGTTAGAACTTCTTTTTCTGCTTTCAGGTTCAGCCTGAAGCTTTTTACGTTTTGTATCCCTGGCCAATCTAGCAAATTTATAGGTAATATCTTTAAATTGATCAATTTTGATGTTAAATTCTAGAAAATATTTTTCCCGAACCATTTGAGCAGTCGTATTCCGAAGTGTTTTCACACTAGCTTCAGTATAATCAGTTCCATCTCTTTTTTTCATGTTAAAACCATAATCTTCAAGAATTTTTGCTATAACTTGTTCAGAAGTATCCTTTTCTAACGTATAATTACGTGCGTCCAGAAACATTCTAAACTGTTCCCACGCAGACTTTTTTTGTCTTCATTGTATTTCGCGGTATACTTTGCTTAATTATACTCTCTATTTCATGTATTGAATTATTTAAAATCTTGTATTATTCATGTTAATAATACTTATTTAAATGTTTGAAACAGTTTCAATAATTTTTAGACAGTTAAATAAATAAATAAACAACTTAGTTTCCTTAGAAACCACTAATTAAGTTTTTATATTGAATTTTATCACAGAGTGATAGAATTTTATACACATAGATTTGATATATTAAACGTCAAAAAATTGCCGCGACAAGACAAAAAATTGCCAGTTCAAAATCTTCAAATTTTGTCAGTTATCAATTTACTCTAGTGAAATAGTCAGTAATATTTTATGTAGAATGTAGACAAATTTTGAAAATGGCAACATGGTAAACAGAAGCAAGGACTCAAACATATTGCACAGTAAAAACTCGAAGCCGATAACTTAACCCGTTCTGGAGTTATAGCTTCTGAAAGTAATGTAAAATTGTGCCTTATGCCTAATGTACTTTTTTCTTTTTTGGCAAAGAAAAATTAACATAAAGGGCCTTGAAAATAGTAATTAGGCTATGAAAATTTGTGCCAAAATACTGTTTTTAATAATGAATCTAACAAAAAAAATTAAATCAAAATCGGTTGAAAATGCTGATTTTACCGGGGTGCTTCCAAACAAAATGGCTCACACTGTATAACTCATTGTCATTTTGATTAATTAAGTTAGGTTTACATTGGGAATAAAAGTGTATGATTTTTATATGACGTGCAGTGTACAATGCATTTGTAAAACAGACTGCAAAGAAAACTTTTTTTTATATTTTAGGTCCTAATGGTGTTAACTGGTGAATCTAATTTGACTAATCCATTACAAATATCGGCTAGTGACGCTCATTTGGAAAATTCAACTCTAAAATTATCCCAATTAGATGAAACGAACGTTAAAAAGTGTTTGAATGATTACACGTTGTTTCTAGTAGCAAGACATCCATTTGAACGGTTATTGTCGGCTTATAGAAATAAATTCATGGAAAATTCGTCGAAAAATATGTATTTTAAAGTAAGTTTTTTTTTTTAAACTAGAGAAAATGAAATATTTATCGGAATTTTAATCCTCACTTCGGCGAATTTCTATTTTTACGACATGCTCTTTGTAATTGTAATTAATTCCTTTTTTTTGGGAAAGTAATTATTTTTTTTACGCGCATGTCCGTAAATGTTAAAAATCGTACTGTCGACATTCGTAGTAAGTGACATTTAACAATAAAATGCAAGTAATTAGAAAACTTAAATTTCTTTGTTTAATAAAACTGCAATCAAATTTTTATCTACTTACTATTTATTTGGTTTATTTATATACATTTAGTCAATTGTAAAACATAAAAGCTTTTAGCATTTGTGAAATACATTTTATTAAAAGATTTATGCCCCTAAGAGCCAGTTGTATGAAGCATAGTTAACCTAATGTCTATGGTTAACCCACGATCACAGCTATTAGAGTGTTGTCAAGAATTATTTTGGTTAACTCATGAGCTAACTATACAATTTACTGAACCACCATTTTTGGTTCTGATGTGACATATCTTATAATTGACTGTTATATAACCTATAATTTTACAACTTTTTATTGTTTACAATGGAAAACGTGGATTATTTTGAAGAGTTAACGGATGATGAGGATTTTATAGAAATGATAAGAGAAGTAGTTTACTTAATTGTATACGATTTTTATACCTTATTGATATTTTATACTGGGTTTTAGGTTTAAGGAGAAACGCTCGCATATTTCGAACAAGAGAAAATAATTTTGAAAAGTGGACAGAAAATGAGTTTTTTGATAGATTCAGAATATCAAAAGGCACTGCAATTTAATTTTCTATATGGACCACCGCCAGTGCCTTGAGCATAACATTTTTCGTCAGCATACTTTTTCTTGACTCTTTTTTAAAATATTTCTATATTTATTTAACAGCACACTTGTTCGTTGTGTAGTTGCACTGATAGAATTAAATTCTTCAGCCAACTGAAGCCACAAATTGTTTTTATGACGATAACTTTCTGCATCCGTTTTCTTACACTCTATAACGTTTTTATACTTAGCAACTAGAGAAATCAACGACGATTCTTCAAATGCACTATAATTTGGAGTACGCTTGTTTTCTTTATTTGCCATTTTTTCAATTCAAAGAGAACATAAAAAATGATATTTAACGCCAAGCACGCTTTTGATCATTGACTGTCATTGATTAACGATTTCACAGTAAACAAAAACTGTGACGATTTTTCAAGTTAGTACCAACAATATTGATAAAAATGCTCGAATGTTACTAAAGATTCGGATAACCAACATATAAATTTGGCTGTGGTTCAACTGATCACAACACGAACATCTTTCGTACAACGATTGATTGATTTGATTATGGTCAACATGTGAACCTGGTTCAGTTGATCAATTGGTTAACTACGTTACATACAACTGGCCCTAAGGGCCGGTTGTAGATGTCACAGGTAAACGTTAGTTTAACTGAACTGCCAGTCAACTTTGAACCGAGTTCATTTTGGTTTTCGTTGTAGAGTGCAAGATCAACATTAGTTTGGTTGAACGCCGTTCAGGTCACGTTGGTGGCACTGAACTACGCTTTTCATCTAAAATTTTAATGTCCCATGCCAAACTTGATCGTTGACTGACAGTGTTGATTGAGAATTATCAGGTGTATGTGGTTTTAAACAAAAAGGTGGTGGTTGTTGTATTTTGTGTGGAAAAGTAATGGAGAGAGCAAATAAAAAACGGATCAACAAATTTCAGTTCGAAAGAAGAGAATATTTTAATATCCTTATGGCCTTATTCTGTACAAACATGTTAGCGGTAACAGCGCTGTAAATCTTCAAGGTCGAGAGATGTTACGAAAAAGCTATTCTGTACGCTTTTGATGTAACTTACATCGATGTATAATAACATTTTCGCTGTTAAAATAACGCCAACCATAATATTCGACGTTAGAAGTGTTTTGACACTGTTTGTTATAAGTTGAATATTGTAAATTTTCATGAAATGAGTCAAAATGTACATCAATATCATCCCATTTTTGGGACGGTGTGTATTAGCAATATGGAAACAAAAAAATAAGCCAAATTTTAGAGTATAAATTGAAAATTTAGGAAAATTAGGAATTATATGCGTATAGAAAGAAAAATCCGTTTGATATACCGTAAGACCTTTTCATTGCCTATTACAGGCTAAATAAAGAAATTAATTTTATACTTAGAGCCACATTTAAAAAATCCAGGAAATGCAAACGCCATACATTTTTTAAATAAAAATGATAAATAAATAATTCCTTTAAAAAAGTCTTCTTCCTTCTGGTTCCTTCACCTCTTGCTTTACATAATCGGACCAATAACTTAAAAATTAGGTAAATTCTACTACACAACATAATATCAGTGAAGTTAGCTACGATGTAATATTGCGCTCTCAATAATTTTTTTACATCGGGTGGTTCAGAATACGATTTTTAACCGCGCTGTTGAATTTGATTTAACATTGCGATTTCAACTACATCGATTACAAATCTCACAGTTTGTTTTTCTAATCGAAATCTACATTTAAATTCAGACCATATTTCAAAATGACTAGGTCTATTTCTAAAGGTTTGCGGTTTTCTAGGATGTAAAAAACCATTCAAAATTTGTAAAAAATCTTCATCGTCGGTTAATTCTTCTAATAATTCGTTCATTTTGATTGAAATAATGAATTATCAGATATTCAACCTCACTTTTTGAGGTTAACAACTCAACGTCAAATGCCCTCTTGAACCGCCTTTGAACGCCCTTCGAGGACCGTTCACGTAAACTTCTATTTGAACCACAGATCAGTAGTGACTGACGTACTTACAACAAAAATTTGCAATTAAACTCGGTTCAACGCAGAACCACAGTTGAACTATGCATCTACAACCGGGCCTAAATGTCGGAAACACATCATACAATTTTTCAAAAAAATAAATCGCGGTATTTCGTAGAAGGAAGTCCTAGAAGAAGTATACTACGTTACTGGGGTTGTAATCCCATTACGCACTCGTGCGAAAAAAATTTCATTTCTTGCGAAATGGGTTACTTACAACTCCTGTTAGGTAATTCTATTAAAGTACATGCACTGATATCTTATATCATTATTAAACTTGTATACAATAAATGTAACATAGGTGTTTATTTTTGTTTTTAGTTACGTTATGGAAAACACATAATCGAGAAATATCGCAAGAACCCTACTAAAGCTGCTCTTGAATCAGGCGCTAACGTGACATTTAGAGAATTCGTCCGTTACCTCATCAATGAAGGAGTCCTGTCAAACGAGCATTGGACTCCAATCTACAATCTTTGCCTACCGTGTACACTCAATTACACTTTTATTAGCCATTACGAGACAATCACCGAAGATTCCGCAACTATATTAAGAATGGTAAAAGCGCCGAATTTAACTTTTCCAGTAACCAGATCAAAAAGAACGAGGGACAGCTTGAAATTTTATTTTCAACAATTATCCATTTATGAAATTGAAATATTGTATAAATTGTATGAGGCGGATTTTAAACTTTTTGGTTATGGTCTTGAAGATATATTAGGATATGATTTAGCGTAAATTAGTATAATAATACTTAGATTTTTGTATAAACTCCCCATTACAAAGGCTGTTAAAATTTATGGTCAGGATTTTTTGTCGTCGCAAAATTATCCTTCCATTGAAATTTGTAATTATGTATTGTTTTTTGTCAGAATTTTTTGGTGTGGAAACTGCTCAGGTAACTTTGTAATTCTCGTGATTTTCACATGTACGAAGTTTCACGCATTGGAGTGCCTGTTTTTACCTGTTAAGTAAAATTGTTTATAAATAAATATATATATTTGAGCAGTATTTAACAATGACAAAATGATTGAATTGGAGTTCACTAGTCAAAGATACAATTTGTAAGATAAATAGTTGCATTTTTTATACTATTTTTTTTAATAATAAACAGTTTTGTCCTATTTTTGTTAGTTATTTTAAAATATGGTTTGTGGAGATAGTACATACTCCATTCTAATGGTACATAATATATACACAACAAATACCGTATGCGCCAAAATGTACAAAACTGAAATATATACATTATTATTTCTATAAAACGGTGCACACGAATTCCCGTCAGGTTCCTTAATGACCAATATAATACACATGAGTTCCCGTCCGACACTTGCAGGTATCTTAATCCGGCACTCGAATTGGGCGCTTTTCTGATTATTTCATTTGGATTGAATTATGATAATACCAATCAACATCCCAATAATTATTTGTATTATAACTTTCATTTGTTTTTATAAGTAGTTCTCTAGTTTATCGTTTTCAACGAATTTTAGAGCAGAGGATGGGGAAAATGATAGTTTTTAGTGACAATTAAAAAAACAGAAACAATGTCAATTTATAATAAATAACAAAGAATCATCGCTATGGTACATATACATCTGATTTAAAACATTGTAACAGCATGTACTGACTAAACCTGAAAACATTTTTAATTGAAATTTTCTCACAAAAACTGGACTCCTATTCCAAATTGAACACCAGGATGAGTTTGGTCCCCTTTGTCGTAGATATAAGGAAAACAATAATTAATTTCTAAACGAGCCATGTTACCTAGTCTCAATGCAACACCAAGTCCATACGACACCCGCAGATTATTTTGAATTAAATCTAACAAATTGCCGTCTTTAAGCACTGAAAAACAAAATATTTCAAATTAGAAATATCGAAACTAAATCATAAATATAAATTCACTGTTGATGAATAATTTCTTACCTTCTAAATTTCCAACGTTGCCAGCATTAATGAAAAAGTGAGTCCTAAAAAGTTCTCCAAACCCTCCTTTACCAGGTCTGAAAGGTAAGGGTGTAAAAAGATGTATACCTCCTGCCCAATATGCTTTGGAGCCTAGAGCATCTCCATCTGAATGGGGTCCAACTCCTCTGCTCTGAAAACCCCGAACTGATAGAGGTCCTCCTAAGAAATACATATCAGACAAGCTGATTTTTAAATCATTACTGAGTCCTGTCATATAACCCGTACATAAACATGCTTGTAAAACCTAAAAAAGGATCAGTTAATTTTTTGTTACCTTGAAAAGTATTCATTTTAGGTATGGGATATTTTACACAGTTCTTTTTTGTACAGTATTTTTGGAATTTTAAATAATATATGCAAAAATAAAACTTACTATATCATCAACAATGGAATAGTTTCCTTGTACAAAAATATCATTTTTCAAAAAACCAACATCTCCACCTAATCCAGCTACTTCTGAAGTAAGTTGGAGCAAAGAGCCGCTGCTGGGAAATATCAAGTCATCTCGAAGATCCAGCGATAAAATATGTCTTAGAGACGATTTTAAACTTAACCCAGATTCTTTTCTTACATCAAAAGAGGCATTGCGTGTTAAAACACTCAAATCACGGATATTTCCTTCCCACTGAAGATTATGTTTCAACTACAAAGAAAACAAGAAATAGAATTTGTTACATATTCAAGTAAAAATATCAAATGCTAATAAATGTTATATTGGACATACCAATGACCAAGAATAGAAACCTAAATCAAAGGTTAATCCACGTTCAAGCTGTTTGTACCCAGAAACAGGCCACTCCGAGTTTGACTGGAACACACTTGCTGTTAAACTGAAAATAGTACACAATTATAGATCACTGATGAGATACATCAGTGTATATTCTAGCATTAAATCTTTTATCTATCATATATATTAAATAGAATAAGGTAAAATAAAGGAATAAGTAGTATTCCCACATTACTGCATGTTTTAAAAACAGAATGAATCTTTGGCAAAAATGTTTGTGTCACTATTGATATTGCTGCTGCTATATTGGACAGATTGATCCCATGCAAATGTATTCACCTGATATACCATTCATACTATGAGAATCAGTCAAATGCATTTTAAATAAAATTTTGTTTTACAGTAAAACTTTCAATTAAACTTGATTGAACAATAAATGTAATTAAAAATGATTATACTTACGTAGGACGGTGTCTACCTCTAAAAGGTTTGATAAATGCCAAATTAAAATTACTAGACTTTTTTGAACCATGACTGTATTCAACTTGCACTCTTTCACCTCTACCAAAAATATTGGGTGCTCTCATTCCTATCTGTAGGACTCCTTCATTGTTACCCACATGAGTACTGACACCACCAGTTATCCTCTTGTGTTCTTTGACATTAAAAGTAACCTTCAAAAAATAATCAATTCAAATAACAGCTTCCTGTACACTACACCATATTTTAAAAATAAATATTATCAAAGCTCACTTCTAGACCATCTGGGGTAGACTTTGATCCTTTGCTGGTGTCTATAAACACAGATATATTCTTGAAACATCCCAGTTCGTCTAATTTTACTCGTGCCTAAAAATAATGTAAGCTGTTTAGTTGAAGTATATCATCACATCAAAATTATCACTAACTTTATGTGCCTTTAGAAGGACATCTTGAAAATCCTTTGCTTTAAATAACTCTTTAATGCAATCTTCTATTATATCGTTTTTAGTCCTCAATAGGCCGTCTACATGTATTTTGTCCACTCTAGCCTAAAATCAGCGATATTTATAGAACAATAATCTCTAACACGATTTAATGAATTCGTACGTACTCTGACACCTTCTAGATCGATTTCTTTTATTTGTTCTTTTTCCGGTGGCTCTCTAAACATATTTTGATTTTTTAAATTGGGTGTTTCTGTTACATTTTCTTCGACCTGAAATTTTGAGGTTAACATTAAAATATTTTGTTGCCGTGTTCGATTCAATATTTACCTTAGCATGTACTATTCCCATATTTTATTCAAACTGATTTCACGTAATTCAATTTAATTCATTTTTTAACAAACTGCCCGAAATATTATATGAAATTGATTTTTTCAAAAAGCCTGACAGGAATATCCATTCCCATTTAACAAACTTGATGACATATGTCATATGATTTTGTCCATTTGCAAATTTTGTACTCTGTGGTCAGAGCCCTGATCCCAGACCTTGCTCAAAGTAGAAAGGTATATGGAACATCAAGCAGCGCGAGAGCTTGATAAAAACGAAATTGATATTTATTTATGTGGTTTTATTTCAGACCAATGACCACAAAATAGCACAGTGCTCTGACCATAGAGAAATAATAATAATTTGTCCATAGCTATGACCACAGATATATTTCTGTACGTATCTATGATATGACAGATTATCATATGGAAAAGATGTCAAAATTGTAAATATTTACTAGTTGAGTGGAAGTAAGTAGCTGTCTGTGGTAGAAACAGAAACTGCTAGTAGAAACTAAGATGACTGAAAAAAAAGGAAACCCTTTTGATATTAATGGACCAAATTTTAATCCAAGTATGTATTTGGAAAAAACATTCAAAGAGTATACTTTAAAACAAATACTTGACCACGAAAATGAAGTTGTTAAAGATACCCAAACATTACACTCGGACATGCAAACGCTAGTTTATGAGAACTACAATAAGTTTATATCAGCAACAGATACCATCAAGAAAATGAAATACGACTTTAAAAAAATGGAAACTGAAATGGATTTATTAGCTTCAAATATGGCTTCCATAACTTCTTTTTCTGGTCAAATTAATAATACTTTACAAGATACTAGACAGAAAATTAGCAAATTATCTGGTATACACGCTTTGTTACAAAAGTTACAGTTTGTTTTCAAGTTACCTACAACACTCAAAGCTCGAATGGAAGAAAAGAATTATATCTTAGCAACCCAAGACTATCTCCATGCACAGAGAGTCCTGCAACAATATGGTGATATGCCTTCATTCCAAGGTATCAAAGGTGATTGCGAATTAATTGTGACTGAATTGAAAAAAGAATTGAGGAAACAATTTTCCAATCCAAATGCATCAGCAAAAGAACTTACTGAGGCAGTTGATCTGTTATTGAAATTAGATGAACCTGCTAAAGAATTATGTATGGAATTTTTAGCATGTGCTGAAAAACGTCTAGCTGAACAGTTGGTTATGTTAAAGGACCAAAGTGAACAGCGTGATATCATAGAGTTTGTTGACCTTGGCTGTTCAGGTTTTTTAAGTGATTTATGTTTAATTGTGGCTTCTTTTCATGATATGTTCATTAATAGAGTACATATGGAGAGTATTGAAAACAGTGATATTTTTGAAAACTTTGCTGCTGTTGAATTGGATAGTTTTGTGCAAGATAATATGAAAAAGTATTTTGAACTAGTTCAGAATAAAGTTGATTCAGAACAAGATGTTGGAGATACTAGCATTTTAGTACAGGCTCTTGATAGATTTTACAAAAGAATAGAAAGCAACACTCTTTGCAAAGACATAGATTTTGCTAAAGTTGCAGCAGATATAGTTATTAATGCAGCTAGAAAGCAATGTAAATCACATTTACAAATTCTAAAAATGCATTTTGCTGATACATTAACTAAAATTAGACAAACATTGAGTACTCCTAAATTAATCAACCAGGAAGAATCTACCAAAAATCTAAATGAATTACTCAATTCTTTGGTTGTCACCATTGTTGAAAAAGTAAAAGGAGTATTGCAAGATTTAGTTGTATTTCTTGAACCTACTGTCAATTTTGCAAACAAGCCGCAATTCAAGGATAGTTTTTGTATAGATAATGTTAGAGAAGGTTTAATAGTATGCTTTCTTCATCATTTAACAGCCACTGCAAGAAGTTTTTGTGCTAAAGGTGCATCTGATCCAAAAATGCCTCCTACTTTGCTGTTATTATTATCCAAATTTTGTATAGATTTTCAAAATGGACATGTGCATTTTATATTGTCTCAAACTGATGAATTATTTAATATAAATTCAAAAGAAAATCTTTCCCTTACCAATGAAACTGAAATAAATAATACAATGCAAGAATCTGCACAAGAATTGTTGAATTACTTTGTAAGAATTCAAGGACTTAACTGTTCTCAAATGCTTAGAAAAAGTGTAGAAACAAGAGATTGGCTACATACTATTGAACCAAGAACAGTTAGAGCTGTTATGAAGAGAGTAGTAGAAGATATTGCAGCAATAGACTCTACCGTTACTCAATTGTATGAAGATCAAGGAAATAATGGCACAGAACACAGCAGTGACTCTAGCCGAAAGGCTCATAGTGTTTCTCTTCCAAGACATCAGTACCGCTCTAATTGGTCGAATTATACTCCAAATCCTTTAGATTCTGCCCTAGTCTCTAACATGCACAGACTTTTTAGTGAAAGAATAGATATATTTTCATCCGTACAATTTAATAAGATTTCTATTTTAACTGGGATTATCAAAATCAGTTTAAAAACATTTATGGAATGTGTACGACTTAAAACATTCAGCAAATATGGATTACAACAAATTCAAGTTGATACACATTATTTACAGTTGTATCTTTGGAGGTTTGTGGCTGATGAGAATTTAGTACACTTCTTGCTAGATGAAATATTGGGCTCTGCTGCACATAGGTGTCTAGAACCAGTTTTAATGGAACCAAGTGTTGTTGATATAATTTGTGAAAGAGGACAGAATTAAATAGCTTTTTTTTATATAGCAAATGTGGCGATTTGAATATGTACATAAATATTTATATAATTATTGTAAACATAGAATATAAATTCTGACTGTATATTTCTTGTTTTAATTTATTTATTGCTTTCATACCTACTTTCAAGAAACACAAAAGCTTCTGCAGTTTCAAAGTTCACCACTTCAAGCAGTGACTACTGCTTTAATTTTTGTTGACAGTTAGTTTTTGTTAGATAATGCCAGCATTATCTTGTAGCATTTATAGTAAATATTTATCTACTTCTTATTTTGTTTAGTTTGAGCAATATTTCTGGATTGATATGCCAGTGGCGTAGCGCTGAGAGGGCAGCTGGGCATGGCCCTGTTAAATAGCTCATTTCTATTCATATCATTCTTTCTTGATATATTGATACAAAAACAATAACTAAAAGTGAATAATGTGTTAAGATTTATCCACGTATTTTCTTTTAGATCACAGATGGTTGGATGAAATCAATATATTATCTAATACCAACACAAAGGAATGTATTACATCCAATAGGAATTGTTAAAATGTTGTCCGAAATGATAATACTCAATGTTTAGTGAAATTAACTTTTTATTACAGTAAATATATAAACAATTCTTAAAATATAAATTTT
>CAJUYG010000177.1:194609-216292 GCA_910591675.1 Galerucella calmariensis | reverse complement strand
TATAACATTTGCAATTTCACCATGCTATTCATCATTGTCCCGGCTATATTTCCTGTAGGTATATACCCATTTTTTAAGCGCATTAAAATATAATTAAATATTGAACGGCATGGCCGAACGTTTTTTAACCTGCAAAACAAATTTTGTACCTTTAAATTATTACTAGTCTGTATTAATATAAGCAGATTTGTTTATAGAAAAAATGTAATCAGTTACACAAGTGTGTATATTTTTATTACTGGGCCATAAAACTTAGAAATATTACCCACACATTCTGCATTCATTCAATATCCGGTTTTTAAGGTAAATAAAAATTATACCTAACACCCCTCGTATATTTCTAAAAGTGGACTCAACCAATTCAGTAATCGATTTTCGTAAATAAATGAGTAATATTAAATCTCTTCCCGTAATATTTACTGTTTTTTTCCTCTTCAATCACTTTGTTGTGATATTTATTTAGAACAAACTTTTGTACCACGAATACTTCATGTCCCATTATTTTTTTCAATTCAAGTTTTAAATTTCCGCGGCTGCCATGACAGTACCTAGTTATAGCTATTCCCGGCAAAATAGTAAAGTTTACAAATAAATATGAGGCAATGGTTAGTTCAAAAAAAAATTACAATATGATATATGTCAATTCGTTTGTTATAACTTTTAACTGAATTTTCAAGTATTCAATAAAATTATTTAGTTTAGATTTTTCTGAATCCCTCCGTTAAATTAAATGTCAAGCGCCATTGCCATGTGTTTGTGTAGTTCGATGTAGTAGATCGTCATGTCTGTTTTTTCGTTCTCGCCAATCATGTTCGCGCGGGAAACACTCGTGACTTGGCCTGGCCAATAGGGAGTGAGCGATTTGAATTCCCTCTTCGTCTTGTTGACTACCCAGAAGTTTTGTTGTATACATTCGTTGGGTGTACAGTGCTGTCAGTGAGAATAACTTATTTTGCCCAATTTTGATGAAAATACTATTAGACACAACGAAAAAAATAAGAAATCAGAATCGGTAAGTACTGCAGTATTTTTTTATTTTTTTTTCAAACTCATTTCTGATAAAAAACACACAAAAAACATATAAATTGTTTTTCCAATGATTCCAACCATAATGGACTCGACCCAACGAACGAATCCCGCTCTTTTGAACGAGCGCATGTTATCTTATCGTAAATACACAAAATGATTTTCTGTTGGAAACGGAATGTTTTATATGTGCACTATATTGTTGCATAACTGGTTCTATGATATATTAAACAATTATTCAACAATTGCATGTGGTTACCACTGAAACAACAGGGTACACCCACTTAGTTTAGTATTTTCATTTAAGTAGGTACTTTGTTATTAATATTTTGTTAGTTTTTTTTATTACTTTGCTTACAGTAATCGTATACTACATACTCTTGACCATTTCTACATAAATGAATTGTACAGGACCTTTAAATGTCTCACGTTATTTTTTTACGTCTAGGCGGGAAGAATATAGAGACTTCAAGGTCAAATGGAAGTTAGTTTTGATATAAATCGATGCATCTTAAAAAAGAATCATTGCCCTCCCTAACTAACTAGCAGACTCGATAATATTATTTTGTGAGTGATTTAGTTTCAGAAATATCAATATTAATTTAATAAGTTTTATATGAAGATATCTACCTGCTATTTTGCTTACATTTTCATGCAAAATTTCATTTGGACAGGTGCTCAAAGACAAGGTGAATTGATTGTATGAATGTCCATTGTTCGGTTATTTCTTTTGTCGCAAGGTACCTACAATGGACTTAAGTTTGAAGATGGCATTGGACAAAATCCCTTATTTCAAATGAAAATTATTTTGTAAAAATTAATGACCTATCATTTTATTTTGTATAATCTTTTGCACACCTGAATTAAAAATAGTAATTACATAAGGACGGAAAAATAAAAATGGTTATATTTCATAAATAATTTTAGTTTCATCCACTTAATCTGAAAAATATTTTCTTCATAATTAATGAAGGTGAAGATAACAAACAATAAAATTTCTATAAATATAACTAGGTAAATGTTCACCCTTCTTGTGTTTTTGATCCCCCTCGATTGAGTGAAAAGCAGCCATCTGCCAGGTACAGTTCCGACCATCAAAATACTGTATGAGGATGTCCTTCCTCTCTTCGTATTTGTATTTCTCGCTATCCTGTTTGAGATGAGGATGGTATGTAGTGGCTGATTTTATCGATTTCAAAAGTGGATTTAATTTATGATGAATTAATTTATTCGATCTTGCTATCTAATTAGTCTACAGTAGTTATTTTTTTACTTTTAATTTGTCAAATTTTATTGAAACAGAAAGAGACACGAGTATATCTTGTGGATTGTTTAGGTCATTAGTATAATTATGATTTTGTTTATATGATAAAATAATCAACGGCTACGACGTCTGTAATTTGATTGAGGTTAAGTTACCTAGTGGTTTTACACTGATAGGCATAACTAGTAGACTGCAGGTACCTACCTATAAAAATCTGTTGGATCTAAATAGTTTGACAATAAAAGTTTCTATTCTATTTCTAAAGCCATTATATTTTCATTAGAGGATTAGATCAGTCCCATCGCAAATTATTTAATACGAAAATATTCAGTAGGCATAAAATATTTTCTGATATTATGTAGGTATAATCTAAATTTAATAATAACATGGTGTTCTTTGTTCACATGGGAATTACGTCCCGGTTGAAGGTCTGTCTCTTACTAAACCTATCTGAAAATGTAATATATTAAAACTAAGTTTTAAACGAAACAAACTGGAACTTTAAAATAATTACAACTGAATCTTTCATTTTTCATCCTTGTAAGTTGTGATGGAGAAGGGATTAACTAAATATAGAAACGGCTTTAAATTTTAATGGTTTTCGAATGGTATACAGGGTGCATTGTTAGGTGGTGAAAGGAAGAAAATCGTTAAGATTTAACGTGCAACATATGTGGATGGTATATTTTCCAATACACATGGGTAGAATCTGTGTACTTTTATTTTTACTGAAATCAATAACAGAATATTGATTAAATTAGTCTAAAATGGGAATGTTTATTTTCCCTAAATACCTAATTATAGTTTATTTTATAACTTGAATAAACTTAATTGTAGGTACATTGTTCCGGGTGATTTGTAAATTTTTCATTAAAAAAGCTAAACAAATCTGATTGCCTCTAACGTCCAAAAGTTATATTGGAAACAAAATATCTCGATGCGCCATTTACGATATCGTTCATATTCTTTCAAATACGCCTGCTGAGTGTATTTATTAGCATTTCCAAAAATCATCTACAGGGTGATGTGCAGTGTGCAGTAATATAAAAGACATCAAAATGTACATTTTCCTCGAAATGAATGTATTAAAAATCCATGAGGCACAGAGGAATGTATCTCCTGCTGCAACCATCATTTAATTTAATTTTAATTATTTTGGTGAGTGCATTAGGTCAAAGTAATTCTTATTTGTTTTGGAACACTACTTCAATAAATAAATAAACTCTGAGCTTGATAATAATATTGATACCGAATTAATTTTGTTTGGACTAGTATGGTATTTAGTAAATTTCCATAGGTATCTATAATTATTCCCAGAAATCGTAAAAGTAAATACCATTTGTAAATTCTATGGATAATTTATAATTGACTTTTCTAATCGGCTATTTATACCCACCGAAATACCCACCCATCAATTGTTAACAAATAGTTTAAAATATTCCGTTATCTCAGTATTGTATTGGAAAATTTACGATTTTATGTTCAAGCTAAAAGTATAGTAGGTATCTTGAATATTTCAGGCATTACCCTAGGAGATATATTTCGGGAACTGACTATTTTGATTATTTAAAAATAATTTCTAATTTTTTTGCTCGGATACTGATTATATTGTCAGCTACATATCAACCTCTGTTGCTTTTTGTGTCTTCTGGTCATAGTTTCACAACACTCATTCTAGTTCCATGTACAAGTCAAATACCATTTGGCTGTTGTATTTATTCTTCGGGAGAATCCAAATATTACCTGCCTTTTGTGATCTGTTGCTTCGCATTCTTATAGTATATGTTTGCCCGTTTCTCTTTACCATATTTCCGTTGCGTACAGCCCCATTTCAGAGTCCCGTCATTATACTGTGACCCGTCACAATAACTTTTACTTCATTATTATTCCTCTCTTTTATCCATTGGATGAAAGTTCGAATCCTGTTAGTGCCTAATATGCTTATATTATATCAGAAGTGGGATTTGATTTAAGAAATGTTCACATGGAGCTGTAAAATGATGAGATATTGAGGAGGTGACTGGAATGGTCGTGCGGGCGTAGTAAGGCGAAGCGTTCATGGGTGCGTCCTCAAGGAGGAGTCCTGTCTCCTCTAATATGGAACCTTGTAATGGACGGACTGATAGGGAGACTCAAAAAGGAACACCATACTGTCTTGGGATATGCGGACGATCTGGCCATCATATCACAAGGCAAATTCAATACTACGGTCAGAGAGCGCATGCAACAGGTTCTGAACATGGTAACACAATGGACGAAAGAGGTGGGTTTAAATAGGTCCCACCAAATCAAACATAGTACCACTATACCAAAAGAAGAGATCTGGTGGGATTGGGACCACTATCCCTTCAAGGTACGGAGATTCCAATAGTTATGGATGTTAAATATCTCGAGGTGATTATTGACTCGAGATTAACATGGACCAAACAAATGGAAAAAGTAGCAACAAACAATCTTCGGAGAAGCCAATGTGCCACCTGAAGTATATGGCACACATCCAACCTATATGGACCTAAATGTGGGAGTAGAGTACAATAGGCTGACAAGTTAAAGGCCGTTGTGTAAGTGGGAATGTCCGTCTGGTGAGAGTGAAAGAAACAGAGGATCAGAGGTTTTTCTGTCGTCCCTGTCGACTGTGTCTATAGAATGCGCGCTATTAGAGAAGGCCAACCAGAACCTTTGACTTTCTATCTTTCTCTTACAGGCTGACGGGCTCCGAGCTGGCTTCCTGCGTCTATCTGTAGTATCTCCATGCAGGCTCACGAGCAAGTAAGATCGGCGTACGCAATTTTGTCAGATTTTGCACTTTAGTTTCCTGGTAGATTAGGAACAGAGAAGGATGGCCTGATATAAGCTGCAGTCGTGGTAATGATTGCTTATAATGTCGAATATAACATTCAAGGCATTCAGGCACTAAAGCGTTCACGAAACTAGAATTATTTTATTCATAATTTATACTACCTATATATCAAGTATTAATATCAGCTCGGATATTTTGTATATTCAGTTGTAAAAATTGTTAGATAAAAAACATCTTGATATAAAGTAATAGTATTTATTTTCAAGTTAGATAAAGTTTGTTGACCTGCTGAAAACGCAAATTTGCAAATTAGTTCCTTATGTAAATATATTCTAAACCAAGGTCAAAGTTACCTTTGTTGATGTGCACTACACTAACTGAATTCGAGCGGAAAAAAATCGTAGGCATTGATCTGATTTGTTCTAAATTTTCTCGGACGTAAAAAAAGGAATAAAAACATGTAACGAATGGGTTGATTGAGAAAAAATATGGTTGACTAGAAAACAAGTAAACTATATTGTAGAACCGAGCATTTTCAAGGGATACGTGGAATAGAAAATTTTATAGCATAGCTAAACCTCATATTATTCAAGGTCAACATAAAGTATTATACAGGGTCAACTTAAAATATAGAAATGTAACCAATCAATGTCTCGGTGTTACCATAATAAATGGTTTAACGTCTCAAATATGCAAAAGAGCAAATACAAAATTGTACCTCTTGATGAAAACGTCACCTGAAACATGTACCAACCTCTACAAAGTTTATTAAGACCGATTTTTGAAAATGGCGGACAAGTGTAGAGCCTAGAATTGGTTAGGATCGTAACCAGAGCCGGATATATGGAGGGGCAAAGTGGCCCCGCGGTTACGCCGGCCCCGCGCTAGCGTGACTTTTTCACGATAAGGGAATAATTACCCTACAGACACGTGCCGTCGCTGAAGAAAAAATACTCATACATAATGAGTAAATAAAAGTTTTTTTTCTTGGCCCCGCATTTAATTTTGCACACAGCCCCGCAAACCCTAAGACCGGCTCTGATCGTAACATGCTTGAAACTGTGCAACAGCGAGCAAACCGAATGTTCTTTTGCATTAGGACTCCATCGTACGAAAGTCTGTCTGTCTTTTGATGTCTGACTACATTTGACAACCGAAGATATCGTAGAGATTTAATACTAACTTAACGAATTCTGAGTAATCTGTTCCATATGAGTTCTGAAACTCGATTGTGAGGACACTAGGTACAGTTAATGCTTGAAAACCATTGAGGAATAGAAAATAAAATATAAATAGCTTCCAATGCCAGTGGCGAAAAAATGGGAGAGGGAGAGGTAACATATTCTTCCAAATGTACACTACTGGATCAAGAATTGAAACATTATTTTCCATCAAAATATATCCTTTTACATTTAAAAAAACAACCTGCCAAATGTCAAATCAATTTATGCATCCATCTTAAAGTTATCATATTAAAACATTTAATTTTTAATAACTTTAACACCCCGTAAGTAAAGTAAGTGAGTAGGCTGGACCCCTCAATCCTTAACCCCTATAAAGTTAGCAGAGCCACTTGCAAATAAATCGATGAAACCTTTTCCAATAATTGTCGAGAATTTGTCGTGAACGTAAAAAATTTGTCGCGCTCTTAGTTTTTTTTTAAAGGGGGTGGCTCTGCTAACTTAATACAATACATATTAAGTTAGCAGTTCCACCCATAAATAAATATCAAAAAGCATCAAAATTGTTACGAATAATTGTTGAAATCCATCTGACGTAAAAAAAAACGCAAAAATTCCATTTCTTATAGCTTATAATATATGTCATTTATATCATTTTGTCCAATTTTACGAGAAGTATCTACCTGCAAACGTTGTAAGTGTCATTTAAAAACACCCTGTAAATGTCCCTCTAAGTTATATGGAAAACTTTTTTTATTAGTAATTTTAGAAAAAACAGTTATTTTCCATAAAAAGTTTTGCATTATCTAAAACTTATATTACAGTCATCAAATATTAAATTTTTCAGTCGTATACGAGGTTTGTCAAAAAATATGAGTTGTACTCAAGAGTAAAGTAGGTACCTTTAAATTTGACAATATCGAAAAATGTTACTAAAAAAAGTTGGATATGTCGAAGCATTAGTATGAGTAAAAATTAAATTTGGTTCCAGCATTAATATGATGTAAATTTTATAACTTAGTGTTTGAATGTTTTTTATTATTTGCAAAATAAATGAATTTGCACTTATTACGTGTTTTAAATGCAATATTATTAAAAAACATGGAAAACCTAAAAGATTATCATGTGTGTCGTAATCACAGGAGATGAATATTCATTCAAAATAGAAACATTATAATATATAATAATATGATACTTCATATTTTGTCACTTTTAAAATAATCAACTGTTTATTGTACACTTTCAATCTATATTTTTGGGCTTTTATAGATCTATAACTTTTTAATAATAATTAATAATAGCAACGTTTATAACCAATTGGAATTGAATGCAAGCATTTAAAGAAAAATCTATAGGCTAAAGCTTACCACCTTAATTCAATTTTAGTTGAGAAAATTTCTCATAATTTTATTTTACATAATATGTATATCTTCACACTCTAATTTATTGATGGATGTTTTGGCGCGAATTTGAAATTAATTATCATATATCTAAAAATATCCGGCATTGTGTGCACATTTATGAAAATATTTCTTAGCCGTATCGGTAAGCAAGTGCCAATATTTTTAGATATATTACTCAATGTATCGGAGAAAGGTCGATAACATCCGATTTCATGAATGTAGTCGGATATCGGAAAATAGAACCAAATGTTCTTTTTTTTTTAATTGTGTGAAATAAAATTACTGTAAGTAATAATATCGAATCAGTCTGATGTTGATTTAGGATGTTTAATTTTTGGCGATATTTATTTTTTTCTTGCTAAAAACTGGTACTTGGGAAAAAACTTCCAAGTGAATTGAAAGTCTACATATTATGAGCAAATATACATCCCCCTTTATATGATTTTTGATGTGTTTTTTCCTCCTTTTTTTCTCAAAAGTACCTAATGCCCTTAAAATTATATGGGATGGATAGTTTTTATTGAAATGCCCTGTATAACTCGGTACAACCATATTTAAATTTAATAATCATGTCTTAATACACATACTTTTTTTGTAGAAAATGTCTGCAGCAATGGACATGTTTCTTAGCGCCACAGACTCTCTCTCCTTTCCGGATATTTTAGATATCGACATAAAATCAGAAATAGACACCTTAGTAGGAGGACACAACGATTTCTCAGGATTCAACTTCAATGACATGCCTCCTCTAGAAATCGAAGACGTCCATGACATTAGGTGGTTCAATAGCAATTCAAACCATTCTAATTTAGATTTTAGTGGAGAAGATGGTCCCACAATGGTCAATCCCAATGCAGTTATGCCTGTTATGTCTTCGGCACATAACATTAGGTAAGTACAACTTTTCAGTTCATAGTTTTCCTTTACTGATGATCAATATATTTAGGTCACCATCACCTCCATTAAAAGAAAGTCATCTGACATTTTCGCCAGCTACTATCAAAATCGCTGCTATGAAACCCGATAACGCAGCTGTTAAAAAAGACTTGACGGGTAAATTAGAAGAAATCAAGAAAAATCCTGTGATTAAAACTGTTACTAAAGTGACCCCGATATTAGCTAAACCTGCTATTAAAAGTATTACCAAGACACCTACTATACTTACTTTCAGGTAAGCAACCATTTAGTATTTAAAACTTGATCATTTAAAATAATTACGTTGTTTTATTCCCAATTGAAATTTATTTACAGAAATGCAGTAAACCGAACATTAGGCACCTCTATCAACGTAACACACTTGAATAATATAACAACGTTAAGAACAGTAACCCCATCCACGGTAAATCGCAAAGTCATTCACAATAGACCTAGTTACGAAGACGAAGAACGCACCTTCCCCAAGCCAGCTTACAGTTACAGCTGTTTAATAGCGATGGCTCTTAAAAATAGTAAATCTGGTAGTTTGCCCGTTTCAGAAATATACAATTTTATGTGTAGACATTTTCCTTATTTTAAAACTGCGCCGAACGGTTGGAAAAATTCAGTACGACATAATTTGTCTTTAAATAAATGTTTCGAAAAAATAGAAAAACCCGCATTGAATGGTGCTCAACGAAAGGGCTGCTTGTGGGCTATGAACCCTGCGAAAATTAGTAAAATGGATGAAGAGGTACAAAAATGGTCGAGAAAGGATCCACATGGTATTAAAAGAGCAATGGTTAATCCCGGTAAGTAGAAAATACTCTTGTCACATTTATGTTTGTCATTTTGATGGGACAGTCTTTCGTATATAAAAAAGAACGCGTCGCGGGACACACGGTAAGAACTTTAGTTCATTTTAAGCAATAATCAAATTTTTTGGATCAATAAATAAATACACATATTAATATGAGAATTTATTTTACTCTGGATGAAACTTCATTTAACAAAAATATACAGTAGTATTAATTATAAAAAATATGATATAATGAGAGAGAGATAGAGAAAGACTGAGGAGAGAGCGCTCGCGCTTAAGGCACATAACGCAGCAACGTAACGTAACGGTCAGATCTTTTGCGCCGCGACCCCCGGTCGCTCCAACCTAATGTAAAGAATTAAAGTTCTAAAAAGTTTTAACAAGATTTAATCAAGTAAATTGTGGATATTTTTGATAATTTTAAGCATTTTTTTCACGCGACACCCTAACTTTAGGTTGGCAACTTCTCAAGTCAAATTGCGAAAGCAAACAGATCAGAATTAGACCAGACACATTTATCCAGTATCAATACTAACATTGAGTATAATTCGACAGGACATTTTAATTGATGAGAGTACAATTGTTCACACACTTTCCAACCTCTCACTTTAACTATATTGTAAATAAAAAACCTGTAAATCTATTATACTCAAATTGTTCCTGTAATTTCAAAAACATATTGTATATTCTGTGTTCTGGTAAACATTTATTGCGAATGCTACTTCAAAGTTAGGTTTGTAAATAAAAATTTCAACTTCTGGATAGTTAGATACGATTTTTTACTTATGAATAAAATTAAATAGTATGTTGTGGCTCTCTGACAGTAAACATTGCGATTTGCTTTTAGAGCGCAAAGCTGTTACGTTTATAAAAACTTGAACTATTAAACTTTTAACCCCTTATTACCACAAAAATCGAAAGGAAAGTATGATAATTAATATATATGTTACCGTGAAAAACCGAAATCTGGTGAATGTCGAGATACACCTGTGAATGTCCATTCAGTCCATGTTAAAAAGAATTTTTTTTAAATAAAAACAAAAAAAATCCATAGGTCTTTATTTATTGAAATAATATGGGAAAAGTACTTTGTTGAACTCAAAACAAACAGTAGAACATAAAAATATAAAATGAAATATAAAAAATAAGAACAATATCTTATTTATTGCAACAACTTAAACTACCGTGGTACTTCGAATTGCACAAAAGTTCCTTGCTTTTACAGCTGCATTTAGTCGTGGAACACTTCCTTTTGCAGTTACAACGTGTATAGCCTTGCCCTCCACTTTTTGAATTAGCAGAAGCTGCTTCTCTTAGCGACATTTCTTTTGTTGAAACTTCGTCCATGGAAAGTAACTTTTCTTTACAAATTATGAACTGATTACGGGTGAAAAGCTGCTTCAAGGTACCATTTTTGTTGCTAATCTATAAAAGTCTGAATCCTCTATTCCAATAACAACCGCTAACACATTTCGAGGGTCTGTACGACCACGGTCGACATCAGGGACTTGAATTCTTACGGTATCACCAATTTGGAAAGGAGGAAACTTTTTTTTTGAGGTTCGCAACACTTTTGTTGCTTGAAGTAGAAGATTCTCTTTTGCAGCTTCTCTTTTTAAAGAAATTAGCTCGTGTTGTTCAGTCAGTGCTTGATGAAGATGTGCCGGGACTGGAACCGTCTAAAAACTTGTCGCGACCTGCAGTGTCCGGGATTCACCGGACCTCATTTGTGTTTGTCGACATATACCCGTGAAAGTCCGAATGTATAATAGAATTGAGAAATGTTCGGACTTTCACCAAGACATTTGACATTTGTCGACATCCGGCGAATGTTGACATTCACTACTTTCGGTCTTTCACGGTAACATGTACAATATAATGGGGTGAAGACAACAGAATAAATAATAAGCAACAACCACTTCTCTGACTTTATGCCACGACAGATATTGAATTACACTTTCTAAGTTAATTTTGTTTGTTGCAGAACATCTAGAATCACTGGAAAGGGGCGAAATGAAATTCGCTTGTTCGTACGATGAGACAGATCACTTTGGAGATTCTTGCGGCAGTGCTGAAGAACAAAGTGAAGCGTCAGATTCCGAACAAGAAGTCGAAGAAGAACCCAATGTTGTTAGCACCCAATACGAATATATACAAGTTAAAGAAGAAGATATCTCAGACTTGGATATAGAGGTAAATATACTTGAAAAATTGTTGTGGTTATTTTATTAGAAGTAAGAAGAAAAACGAATATCTTAGAAGTAAGAAGAAAAACGAATATCTTATTTATACCTGCGAATTTAATATATATATATATTTTTTTTTTTTTTTTTTTTGGCTTTGGACAGCTTGATCCATTCAGCCACGAATGTATTGTACTGTTGCACTGTTTGTTACAATAATCAGCATAGTAGGTTAGGTATGGTACTTAGATTGTACAGGATAAGTATATTCTAAACACTGCATTGACCAGGCAAGTATTCTCCATTCAAGGCCCTAATCAACTTTAATGATGGTTACTTAAAAAAAAAAACTTGAAAAAAAACTTAAAAAAAACCCAGTTCACTTATACGATTGTTTTGGTGTAATTTTCATTTTTGATACAAAAAATGTGATGTAATTATTTCATTTCAGGTATCCGACACTTACGAAGAAATAGAAGACGACCAGGAATTATTGAGAGTAGAGATGGCGTTAGCTCAAAAAGAACTATTAGAATACGAAAGGACGGTAAACAACAAAAGGCGGAGGACGTACATCCTGCAGCATTAAGGAATCAACTATTAGGTACATTATCGAGAGTTTAGAACAAAAAAAAACTAAATTCTTGGTAATCTTTTTTGCGAAGCTGTGTCTGATCGGTGATATATAAAAACTTGTATATAATTGTAAGAACTTTTTATTATCTCCTGCCTCTGTAACTTTATTAAGGTTTTATTAAGTGTTGATTTAAAAAAAAATACAAGACTGCCATTACTGACAATTATTAATTTTTCAATATAGTGTCCTGTTTAAGGCGAAAAAACTAATTTGAATCACGTTTATTTTTGTATCATGTACCAAGTTCTGGCAACAGCCCGATGGTTTCGTATTGCGCTGTTGCCATATCTTACAGATTGTAATGAACGTTTAATTTTACATCTAGTTATGATGGAATTTCTCGAATATTTTACCATCTTTAATGGTCTAGATAGTTGATGTTGCTTTATTAACAACCGATTGTTATTTGATGTTTGTAATTTCAGTTATAAATCGGTAACTTTATTTCTTTCTTCCTTATTTAACCATAGCCAGATGTTGGATAACGTTTATTATTTTTGAAATTGATAGAGATGGACTAATGGCAATTTTATCAGATGACAGCTTTAATTAATTAATAATTTGTATGTAAAAAAACGCGTAAATATGATGGTTTTTTCGTTCGCTTACAAATTTTTTTTAGTTTTCATTAAAAGGAGTTAGTTGAGAAAAATTTATAAGTCTTCTGTATGAATGTTTTTTGGGTGAATATTCATTGGGACCTTATTCTTTTTGGACATCGGAATTTTCAGTTCATTTCTTTTTTTCTTCAGAAGTTTCACCCTGGGAATCTCTACCACCTTGTTTGCCGAAAGAGTGAATAAAGAGACGTCTTCCATACCACAGCATCTATAATCTTCCTTCCGCGCGCTTTCTAAGGTACGGTAATGTTCTTTGAAGCCAGGGGTGGCATTCTGTTCACACTAGCGAGTAGTCTTGAATAGATCTTGTCGATATACACATTCCGTTCACCAAATTTGTTTGCTTTGGAGCGACAAATAGTTCTAATTTCTGGGTCTATGAGTCTATAACAGCGGGGAGAGCGGGCAAATGTCGGTAAAGATCACGGGAATATTCGCGGGCTAAGAGACACACTTTTATGGGCACTGACATTTTTTTTATAGTTACCGTTGCTCTATGGTTTTAAATGAAACTAACTATTTCTAAATGACTCCACAATATATTTGTAAAAATGTGTAAATTGTAAGTGAATTATTTGACAATTGTTTCGATATAAAAAAAAAATAATAATAATAATAATAATTCACTTACAATTTACACATTTTTACAAATATATTGTGGAGTCATTTAGAAATAGTTAGTTTCATTTAAAACCATATAATGAGTAGATTCCACGAAGTGAGGGTTTATACAGTTAACTCAATTACCGTTGCTCCATTCCTTCTACTTAGTTCCTGAGGAACCTTTAGACCTATTTTCCGATGGAATTTTAGTTTGCTTCAGTTCAGTTCCTCTATCCAGTAGTGTCCTGTGTGCTGTGCCCTAGGATGCTTTGTGTTGTGGACTATTCTTATGTTTGTCTGGTTATAGTAAAGTCTCGACAATTTGACGATAAATTAACGATGTTTTTAAGATTCCTGAGTCTTCTGTATAAATGTTTTTGGGGTGAAATTCATTGGGACCTTGTTCTTTTAAGATATCGTAAGTTTCAGTTTATTTCCTCTCTTCAAAAGTTTTACCCTGGGAATCTCTACCACCTTGGCTTTTCGAAAGAGTGTGACATCTTCCATTCCACAGCATCTACAATCTTCTTTTCCCACGCTTTTCGAGGTACGTTAGTGTACTGTTAAGCCAGGCCTTCACCAAACGGGTCTATGACAGAGGCGGGGACAGCGGGCGAATGTCGGTAAAGATCACGGGAATTTCCGCGGACTACGAGACACACTTTTATGGTCACTGATATTTTTTTGTAGTTTCCGTTGCCTCCTTCCTTGTACTTAGTTGCTGAGGAACCTTAAGACCTATTTTCCGAAGGAATTTTAGTTTGCTTCAGTTCAGTTCCTCTATCCAGTAGTGTCCTAGGATGCTTGGTGGTAGTAATCTTTCCTGAGTTGATAGTGGTCTCCAATTATTACTATTTAGATCAGCAGTTCACGTTCCTAATATAAGATTTTTGCGATAAAAAGACGATGATGTCAGTTTTAGTTACTTTCATGCTTATCAGAATAACTATTAATTCACCGACCGTGAATACAATTTATCCTCAACAGCCAGGGCAATTTACAGCTAACGGGTTGGCAAAACTTGAAGACGTCAGATCAACTGGTAAAATTCCCCAGTTTGTTTTGACGTTTATTCACATCGTCTAATATTTACAAGTTTTCTTCTAAATACATTGTTTCTTTAAGATTAAAAATCAGTTATTTTCATGGCTAATTATTTAGGCAAATCTGCAGTGGGTAGTTAATAAAATGCCGAAGCAGTTGAACAGTAAATGTCGAGAGATGGTAACATCTTTGTTAAGCTATTTGGAACGAGAATGCCGCTTCTCCCGCTTACTGCTGTAAGAGACGTAATAGTATTCGCTATTTGAATTCATTATTATTGAACTGTCTAGTTTTCTTGAAGTAAAGAAAAAAACTACAGCTTGGCAACATCACAATATTTTGTTTTGCAGCGTCATCGTCTTTTATCGTAAATAAACTAAATTGTCAAATTGTCATTTGTATTCACTTGCTCTATTAGCCATTTTTTTCATTTAGTTGCCCGAACTGGTCATTCCCATCTTCATTGTCTAATACATATCATTTTTTTACCGAGAAATCTTGAAAAAATGTTTTATGAGAAGATGAAAAATGAAATTTTTCAACTATTTCCTTTATTACCAAAAATATCATGTACTGTAAGCGAATTAAAAATGACATTCATAGAAAAGTACTGCCTAGACGTTAGTTTAAATTTAAAAAAATGTTTTAAGTATTAAAATAAGTACAAGTAAGATTTAAAATAATGTGTTGTGTATACGAAAAAGTGACTAGTGAATACTGAATTTGTTACTTTCGTTTTTTTAACGTTCGCAAATTGGGTGTTCGTTACGATTTTAAGCTGTCATCGCATAATGTAGAAAATGTAAAATATTGTGCCTTGGATCCTCACTATTCAAAAATTGAAAGTCTGTCTATAACCCTCACTCCTAATTCGAAAGGGACCAGTTCAGTCGCTTATATTTTTGATTTTTGTTAGTTCTGTGAACAACACTGATTTACAATAAATTATACAAACATTTGCATGGAACAATTCAAATTTGATTGTCTGAATCGAAAGAGGCATTTTTTCGATTTTATTATTTGCATGTTTTGTCCAACCAGTCTTCCGAAAACTGTTGAAAAAGTGGATATTTCTAACTATAATATTAGCCATTTAAGATCGTTACTAGAACCTTTTTTGTTAGCAATCAAAAACTTTCAAGACTGACTGTATTTTTCTTGAATTTTGTGAAAATTCCCAAAATTATTGTGTATATTGTAGGGATGATGACTGATTTTAAGAAACTATTCCACAATGTTAAAGTGCTTATATTTTATTCAAAATTAATGATGTTTTTGCAAAAAAGGGGAAATTTATCCTTTTGAAGTACAATTTAAATTTCGCCCCTTATCACTAGCATACTAATTGCGTCTATGACATCACGCTTTCGTAAACTCTTGACAGCTCGCAAATTCTAATACATAATTTGTGCTATTTTATTTTCGACTCTTGTTTGAAACTTCCAAAAAGGAATTTTCTGAT
The DNA here is from genome assembly GCA_910591675.1 of Galerucella calmariensis. Lineage (NCBI taxonomy): Eukaryota > Metazoa > Arthropoda > Insecta > Coleoptera > Chrysomelidae > Galerucella > Galerucella calmariensis. The sequence continues at coordinate 200,334 of CAJUYG010000177.1, read as the reverse complement.
AATTTGAACTCTTAATATTAAATACTCGCACAAAGCGTTGAAATATTTCCCATTTACTTTTACTTTTGGTAATTCAAAACATATTCTTCATAGTATATAACGTGGAAATAGCAACAATAGATGCAAAACCAACCACCACAATAGAAGTTATACAAAGTGTTACATGATGTTTACAAAAGTGTGACGTCACATGCTTTTAAACTAAAATTGTTGTTTTTCTTGCTAAAATAAGAAAACTTACTAAAGTAATGTTGAAACAATTGATTCTAAGTGTCAGTCATCATGCTTATTGATTTGAAATTTAAAAAATTGGCGTTTTTCACAGATCGTCGAATAAATTCCAATAGAATAAAGTTTCTTTCACAATATTTTTCAATTTAAATCTCGCAATTGTGATATATAAACCATGTTTTCATGGCCTGTTACAAGTGTAAGGGGATTTTGCAATCATTTTTGTTCAAATAGAATTTCTTATAATAAGAAATTTTTTGACGCGTATTAGCGATTTCTATCAGTTTTGATTATCGAATCAAAACTTTTTATGTTTGATGTGTATGTGTGCGTGAGATGTAGGTAGATGTAATGTAATATAAGTTACATACGGCAATTTATATTGATCCACCTTTTTTTATTGAAATTTTAGGACAATCACATTGAGAAAAATAAATATTAAAAAAAAAAAACGAGAAATGGAACATGCTTATTAAAATTTTTGTTGCAATTTTTTATTCTTTAATGCAAAATTAAATTGCAACAAATTTTTCATAAAATATTGTTATAAAATTTACGGGAACTCTGAAAATAGGGTACAAGCATAAATTTTGCTATTGGTGGGAATTGACGCTTTATCAGGTCTCCTATCACCTTAAATGCCTATTTTTTCAAAAAAATATAAACTTTACTTTTAAAACGACTTTTCAAATCATAAAATTTGAAAGTCCGCCAAAACGCGCTTTACGTCATAAAGATGGCTGCCCCATCCGTTGACGTCACTCCATTTGTTACGTTCTTATTCGTGTATCACATTCTGAGTTTTTGTGACCTAATTTGTTTCTGAAAGCTTTAAAAATGGATAAAGCCGAAAAAAAACTTTGTATTCCAAGTATTGCCTTGTTCCAGAGTGTAAATCAACGTCCATTGAAACTCCAAAATATGAAAGAATCGTCACTGAACACTGAACTAGTAAATAAAATATTTTCTTCTAAAAGTTTTGAAATATCCTCGGAAATATCGAATATTTATGTTCACTTTCCAATTTACGTTGACTTTTAGAAATAAAAAAAGCACACACAAACACGTACCTAATGGTCTGAAACAAACATATAAATGATATTTTTACGTTGATGAAGCAATTAATAGTTAATTAAAATACAATATAAACACAAAACTACACAGAACCTAATGCAATACCGGCCATATTGACAAAAGTAAACGAATGGTATGACATCAGACGTATCATCGGTAGCGTTCGGAAATCCTCGGGTGGTGGTCGGAAAGTGCATTAAAATTTGAATTTTATTTTAAAATTTGGAAGTAATTTCTAACGGAAACCGGTTTATTTCCTATTATTAGTTATTTTTGATATCAACTTTACTATTACAAATTAATATCTAAGCAAAATATGAAATATGCGTGTACTCTATTGTTGGTAAAAATATATTTTTTTGAGCTGTTCGTGTACTCAGGGCAACATATTTTTTCCAGATTTCTAAAAATATGTTTATATTTGATTAATTTCATTTTTATTCGTTTCCATATGTACTAATTGAAAATTGGCAGAAGTTATATTTTTAGTCACCATCAACTGGTCTCTCATTTACTCATTATTCAAAAGGTTACGTGATCTTAACTGAGGCTCCTTCGAGGCATCAGTCTACACGAAATATTTTTTTTGGTAGAGTTTGTAATTGAATTTTATCCACAAACCTGTTCATTTTGTCATTTGTCAACTGGCTTTATGAATATCAACACATTTTGTGACAAAGGTACTTTTGTTTAAAATTATTTTAAGATGATAAATCTTCATTTACTGATAGTATTGAATGAATGTTTTAATTAATTGGAGTGTTACATCACTGCTACCAAATTAGGTCTATTGTTCCAGTTCCAATACTTTAATAGATGTCCATTATTTGAGATATCTGGGATTACTCGAAATATGTTTCGCTAGTCTAATATTAAAATATGAAATTTTTGGTATTTTTACCACTTTATATCGTTTATATACAACAAATGATGTTCAAATTGCAAAGATAAATTTAGGTTTATTGGTTTATATTATTAAATTTGTACATAGCAACCTATTAAGCCCGTTTGGAATGTTAGTTTTGTGTTAATACTAAATTATTTCTGTCAAAAATTTAATGCAAATAATAGTTATGATGACAGTCACTAAGAATCACTAAAATATTGATTTGATATAATTATTTCTAAAGAAATCACTTATTTTTATTTTAAACTTGTGATTACATTTATTTTAGTAAAAATATAAGGACAAAATTTAACCATTCGCCATCTGATCTCAAACACCAATCAGACGAGAGTGACGTCGTACTTTCGCAAATATCTATGATCCGAACATCTGTTTTAAATTTCCTTTGTTGTTTGTTGGCTTTGCTTGGTTCATATGTCAAGTGTTTGAAGTTTGACTCATAGAGAAATATAATCTGTCTATGGTTTAACATTGACGATTTCACCACAGGACATCTCAGAGATAACCTATCTACACAGATCTCCTATAAATGGTATTTACGAATTGATGATGTCATAGACAGACGCCGATACTATTCTAGCGTTTTAGCGCATAATTTGAAATGTGTTTTTTGAAGTTGAATTTTTCCTTTGAAAACTTTTTTTCTTAGAGAAATAACATTTATTGTAGAACATCGTGGAGCAGTTTTTCAAAATCAATCATCATGCCTATTGTACATCGATTGACTAACACTTAAGTTGATGAATGGGAATGTCGGCACAAGAATATCATTTTATATTGAATTAATTGTTTTATTTGGTCGTGCATTATGCCATAAATTCGTGCAAGCTCATAGTATTCGAGATTATATTATCAAATCTTGTAGTTTTTTTACACACAGAATAACCAATCAATTTCCTTAAAAAGAAACTAGTTTGTTGGAAAAATTAATATTTCAAACGAGATTTTTAACATAAAAAGTTACATGTTGCTATTAAGCATTATTATTATTTTATAAAAATGCAAGTGGTGTAAAGATATGTATATTTTTTTACAAATAATAGTTTTGTTAGACATCACTTCCCAGTGTTCATTTTTTTTGTAAAATTTTGCGTTTGGTGCAATAAAGTGCTGGTTGTTATGTTTTATGAAAGTTATTTCTAATTTACGTATCGTTGTCTGAAAAATTTAGGTTATTAAGTTGTGTTAATTGCAGTGTCCAAAATGATTTATTTAAACTGTCAGTCAAAGTTTCATTTCCTCGCTCCCTTATTTTCTGCCCTTGTGACACAATTTTGTACCGTTCTAGTGCTGGAAGTTATCAAAACTAATAATCATTTGTGCTAGATAATGAGCACCGTGTTCCACCGACTTTTCCACACTATATTGCACTAAACTAACATGTCATACAAAACTATTGTTTGTTTCTATTTTTGAAATGTTATATTTCTCGTAACTAATTTTTAGACCTATCAAAAAGGTTTTTATTATGTTTATACAAATATGAACAAAAATGATTTATTTTATGTAAGAAACGGACCGAAAGAGCTCAGGGTTTTACCCAATCTGATGTTCCCAAATTGGGTTTTTTGGATTTTTAGGGAAGATCCAATTATTTTTGGTTGTGTAGAACTGTTACATTGGCAGTCGAATGAAACAAACATTTTCCAGTGTATATTAATAGAAGAAAAACTTTGTACAGTTTCAATGCGGTTGTTACTTGAAAACGTTTGGACAAATAAACAGAAGTTTACAAACCAATAATACCCAAAAAATTCAAAAAAGCTTGTATTCAGTGGATTTAGTACTTACCTAGAGGTGGTAGGATAACTATTTTCTTGCTGAATATAGTTGTTCTTAGAACAATTTAGAGTAAATTTTTAATTTGTGATATACTTAATATACATATATATTAATCAGAAGTATAGTTTGGCAAACCTGTCTGAAGCGAAATGGCATCGGAAATGAGCGACGAAACATGGCCGATATATTTCATAAACGTACCGTGGCTTACTGATTACTTACCTTTACACATAAATCATCTCTCTAGTATTTTCACAAGTATATTGATTCATTATTGGAAAGTTAACAAACACAAAACACTACTTACACAATCACAAAAAAATTTATTAATACTAAACACAAAATACAAAAGTAAAAAGTAAGATACCAAATAAAACTGCAAATATCTACACTGACAATATCACGGGATATTCAATATCAGTCAATAGTCGAAATGAAAGGGAAGAACACACGCATGTGCGTGTCAATATCAAGTCAGGTGGTTGCGTAGCAACGGACTGATCGATAAATCTTCATCAATTGAGTTCTATCTTAAATTTTCGCACGACATTGGCAGGTTGAAGAAAACCCATAATAAAAACTACATACTGGCTTTTTAATAGTTGAACGTGGCAACATCCGATGTTTTTTGCCGCATTCCTTCCACAGCTTCAGATAAGTTTGCCAAACTATATAGTTGCGTGTTTTTATAAAATTTAGGATCAAAGTATCCCGATAGTAACAGTTCATTAAAATATAATATAGTAAATAGTATGTTACTTTGTAGAAAATGACTGATTGTGATTTTTTAGAAACTAATTTCCACAAGTTTCTCGAAAGTCGCTTATTTAGAATTAACTTTATTAATTGTGTACATTATTTCTTTTTCATTTTTTTAAAATAGTGTAACAGTATTTGTAATAAGTCCATGTACAAATTTTGTTAGCGTTAAGATTATATTTGGTAAATAAAATGTGATTTTTCATACATATACTTTTTATATTATTTATTATCCTAATTTCATAGAAGAAAATTCAACTTCTAGAGCTATTTTTGTCAAACAAAAACGCTGGAACTCTAAAAGAGAGGGAGGACAACATTTATAAAAATGAGGAACGACATAGCTTACCTATGTCTTTTGAAAAGTTGAGCAAATAATAAAAGTTACCCCTCATAAATAAAAGTTTGTCCCCTATGGCTGGAAGATGATCCCAGCCAATAGAAAATATAATCAATCGGTCAAAAAAATCTACAACCGACGGAAAATATTCCCCACCGGCTCACAGGATGTTTTCTAACGGCTGCACCGGTAATTAATCTTGACAACGGTAGCTGGAACGTTACCGAAACGTCGATATAAAAAAATAAAAAACATTGTGTTTTGATTACCAAAAAAATAAGAGAAAAAAGAATAAGTAATGCCCAGAGCCGGTCTTAGGGTTTGAGGTGCTGTGTGCAAAATTAAATGCGGGGCCAAGAAAAAAAACTTTTATTTAATCATTATAAATGAGTATTTTTGCTTCAGCGACGGCACGTGTCTGTAAGGTGATTATTCCTTTATCGTGAAAAAGTCACGCTAGCGCGGGGGGCCGTGTGCAGTGCACACTTTGCCCCCCCCCCTGTATCCGGCTCTGGTAATGCCACAAGGAACGAACGAACGAACAATAACCACCACACAGTTAGGGAAAAATAGTTCAACTTATTCCGACGGACACTAATAAACAGACTGTATATCTATATCTTTAGTTTTTA
>CAJUYG010000177.1:147221-174916 GCA_910591675.1 Galerucella calmariensis | reverse complement strand
CTCTTGTCGTGAAAGAATATAATATATTTACATAGGGTGTCCAAGAATTTAATGTCAAAAATTCGGGAGCGGGTTAATGAAGTGAAAATAATGCTAGAAGTTCAAATAATTTTTTGTAATACGAGCTTTCGTTTTGGAGTTATAGCAGAGGCGGCTCGTGGTAAAAATTTTAAGGTGTTCTGCAATTTTTGAAATAAAAAGTACCTTGTAAGGGGGTTGTTTCCCATCGATTTTATTGTCCTTTCTTCGCCTTTCCTGTTGAAATATTGGATTTCTGGAACGATTGCCAATTGCCACACAAGAAAAATCGCGCATTAAGCACTACTTCGCTTCGCTTCGTTTTTATGTACAAAAAGTTGAAAACTAGTTACTAAATTGAGATTGATCCCAGTTTGTCAGCCTCCAATGGAATATCCGATAAGAAGAAATTATTCTGGTACAAAAATAGAGATCTTATTTCTACATACTTAATCCTAAACATACACTATTGAGCTTTTTTTTATAAATGACTATCACAAGTTACTTCACTAACACTTTCTTGATCTTCCACTGGCTTCGGTTTTGCCTTAGAGTCTCTTGAATGTGGCATCAACAATAGGCTGAACAAATTCCTGAATGGTGCTTCCACTGTTAGGTACAATACAAAAGCTGTCGAAAATGCTAATACTATGTCGGACAGAGCGAAGCTTATCTGAAAAACAATTTCTGAGTGAGTTTTTTTCTCATCATTGTAAATAGAGATACCAGGGTGTTGATTCTCAGTCCAGGGAACAGCGCTCCCCAAGAGAACAAATTTTTTGTCATTATTTCGCTTGGTTACTCTGTCATTTCAGTGACAAGGACAAAAGACCTCTTCTCTAGGGGAGCGCTGTTCCATGGCCAGAGAATCGGCACCCTGGTGAAAAAATATATAATTTTTCTACGACCGTGCGTTTTAACCCACTTTCCCGCACGCATTTTAGTTTTGAAAGTGTCACTTTCCTGCACTAGTGCGGGAAAGTAAAATTATGCAAATTTTGACCTTATTAAATAGTTTTTCACTTAGGAAGTTAGTTATAACTATTGTTACAACAGGTGAATAAATATTTACGAAATAGTCCATCAAATAAAATCTTGAAAATCATCCTAATGTGTTGGCGTTAACCTTGCTAGACAATAGTCAAGCAACATATCGCCTAAAGCGAAAGACACCATTGGATCTAAATTTAAACTAAATAGATTAAGTCAAACATAATAGTGAAACTCTGTGTACATGTACTAGTACTCATTCAACTCATTTTATATTTTCAAATGTAGGGATACCTTGTTATTGAACAAAATTTCTTCAAGCCATGCATGTTGTCAAACCAAATTTGTGCTTATTGTTATCATTGTAACAGATTGCATAATAAATCAATTCACAAAAAAAATCTAGGTAAATCTTTTCTAGCTTTCTGTTGCATTATTAATTTTTTGAAAATATAAAATAATGAAGATATTTTGATATAACCCAGGTCTAAAGCTACCAGTACCGTATCATTTGATATAAAAATACCATTTATCCATTCTGTTGCGTTGTTGGTATTGATTTAAGTAAAATTTGGGTTTCTCGAGATGCATATCAACTTAAAAACCCACTGATACAAAATATCGATGGGAAAGAGAATACTCCAAGGAAAGTTAGACTATGCTCTAGAAATTTCATTTCAAGAGTTGCTTTCTTTAGCAATTTTATTGGAAGAAACTGTTAATAGTTTGACGGGTTTCTTGGTCCAAGTGCCAGGAAGGAGTTTCCCGTGAAATAATACCTTGTAAAATACATAACTCTTGAGTCATTATAACTGAATCAGTATCTGTAAAGTAGGGAGGGTGAGTGTAGGCTCACAGCACTTAGGCCACATGTGACCCTTTGTACATCCTCCCAAGGATTTGTCCTCTGAGTTCATCGTACATTCTGTCCTTCCCAGGAATGTCCCAGACATCTCCTTTATATCGGCAGGTGTAGGCCAAGACTCAACGAACACAAACTCTCTTATTTAGGGGGCGTCCAATAATTACGTGAGCCGTTTTTGAGAATTTCTCGACCCCCTCCCCCTCCTTGGTGAGATATCGTGAGAATTTCCTTCCTCCCCCTTCCCTAATCTCACGCGAGATTCATTAAAACCTTTATTTTGACTGTAAACGTGTTGGATTATTGAGAGAAAAAAAACTTGTTTCATTACCTACTTTTATTGAAGACTAGCAAAGACTTATTTGTGAATGCTAACGTAATTTTTTTTTAAAACGCAACTTTACACCGTTTTCTGCGAGAAAAATAATTACGTGATATTTGCCAAGATCCCCCCTCCCCCTCCCCCAGTCAGAAATCCTACTGTTAAACGTAGGTTTTTCCTGGTCATCGTCAAATATCTCTTCGGCGCCAGCTTCTCAGGGTGATCCTGGTAAGACTGCATCATTTGGTTCCATCCCATCTCTTAAGTGATTGAGCATGGGTGTAACGTTTGGCTAGTTCCCCAATTGACGAAGTCGTCAGGCCGTAGTAGTCACTGGGTGCTAAAATTTTTAGTCCAACCGCTTCTCTTGCTAAAGAATCGGCAATGCGATTATCTTTTACTCCTGTCGTGCCCTTTAACCCACCTCAGGATAATATAGTTATCTGCCGAGGCGTTAGCTAATTCTTGGTGGAACTCTGGTACTAGCCTCGATATAACACGTTGTCTGTTCAAGGCTAATAGGGCTTGTCTACTGTCAGTGCAGATTGCTATGTTTTTGCCAGAAATTCCTTTTCTGGATAGTTCTTTTGTGGCAATTGAGATACCAGCCAGTAATAAATAAAAACCTTTTATGTAGCAAAAAATACTGTACTTACTATGTCAAAATAGCTTATGAAATCAGCACCTCCTTTTCTAGCGACCGCTCTCATTTGAAACTGCATATGTGTTAGGTAAGCTCCGTAAACTAGTTTACTGAGAGGAATCCAAGGTTTCCAAGATAGAAAATTGTAAATGGATTTGGCGTGTCCATAACTAGCCACGTACAAAACTCCGATCGATCCAACAGACCATGCCACTCTGTGTAAAGATGCGTATAGAGCGGATTCGACTGCATTATATTCGTATTCCGCATCGTAGAAAACTATACCAGATAATAATGAAGTTATCATGATGGCTATAGACGTGAATATGATTATATGGGAATAAACCTAAATAAAAAGAAATATTACGTTAAAATTTTTATAGTATATTAAAGTATAAGTGGATATTAAGGTCTTTAAAACACGCGCGATTTTTCGAGCTTGACGGCGAAGCCGGAGTGCTCGAAATAGAGTTATCCACGAATACTTTACGCTATTTTTTTTATTGGTGCACTTTGAAATTATAAATTCTGGTCTATAACTACTACAAAAACAAGAAATGGAAATCATAGATGGAAATAAGAACGAGAGAATGAGAAAAACATAAACTAATTTGTATTTTGATGAAAGTTCAACCTTATTGAGTTCTGTGAATGTCAATAGTATTAATTTAAATACCATTTCCTAAGATTAGAAAAATCGAAATATTAATATTTCAAGCAATACCAACGGCATTTTCCATTTTCCATTTTAATTTATAAATTTGACTACTCCTGTCAGATCAATGATGAAAAAATTGTCATTTACACATGATTTAGACCATAGATTTAGACTTCGTTTCTCGAGTTGTTGATGTTGCCACGGTAACTTTAAAACACGCGCGTGTTTTAAAGTTCGATTTAAGCACGCGGAGGTGTGCTTTAAATAGGTAAAATGGTCCACCAATAAAAAAAATTGTATCATACGCATATTTTATGCTTTTAATCACTTAGAATTTGGGACCCCATTTGTGGCAGCTCTGATGAAAATTCGCTATAAAACTCAATGAAGTAGACTAGAACAATATTGTTATCCTAACATGGATTCTTGGACACATTAGAATGAAAAATGGAAACGAAATAGCTGGTGAACCAGGAAAGATAGAGGCTGGAACACCCTTTTGGGTACAGAGATCTGTTTGCAATACTCACCAACATAATAATTTTTGTTGATTTTTTGGGAAATTGAACCAGAATTTTTATATTTTTATTTTAACGTTTCGGCTGCGTTCCAGCTATCGTTATGAAGAATATTTAAGATTTTATAAAATTCTGGTCCCTATCTGACACTACGAAAAAATCAATAATGTTTTGAAGTTTAATACTGCGTCATCAGGATGTAAAAGATCTATATTGTTCCCCCTTACTTCCACTTAGTTTCTGCGGAGAGTCTCAGAGACTAGTAGCCTATTTACCGGCATTTCCACGCCATTTTTGAACTGATTACACAAGAGCTCAGTGCTTTAATGGATGCTTGACTATCCGACATTAGGATAATCCTTTGCCTTCTACAATCTTTATCAATATTGGACAGGGCACACTTTCTTTTGGCGTGAGTTTCCGCTTGAAGGATACTTGGGTTTTCTCCCAAGCTTTCAGAGTGTTTGGTTCCTGGCCCGTACACTCCTATCCCAGTTCTTTCTATTGCTTTTGAGCCGCCTGTGTACCATTGAATGGCATTTTTTTCCAAGTCTGGTAATGGTATTTGGATCCTTCTTGTTGCTTAATTCCGTACCGAATTTCTTTGAAAAGTTATATTTTTTTAATATACCATCTTGTGGATACCAGGATAGGATCATAAGTTTTTATCCAGGTTTTATTATGATTTTTCATTGGAATTGTTGATAATCGATACACACTCTTCAACAAACACACAAAATCACAAAACTGATCAGAACATATTTTAATAAGTAACACCTTCTATGGAGCGTGCACATCTTTGGATCCCATTCCTAGTAGACTGTAATATTGTTAGAGTGGCATACTATAAGGGAAGATTACCAGCTTGGTAGTTACCAATCCCGAAAGCTGTAATTAAAAATATAAAAAATATTGTGGTCTCATTTCCCCAAAAAAATAACAAAAATAATAATGAATACACCACAAGGAACATACAGAAGATATTGCCAATATAATAGGCAAAATCGATAAAATGAAAATAATGATAAGTCGAACTGCACCGAGAATTTTGAAAGGTTTTTTAACCGAACACTGTCTGAATGGGCAACACAAACAGTTCAAACTAATGGAGTGAGAAGAATGTAGATTCTGTGGAGTGGGAGAAGAAACCTCCATTCACATACCTTCAAAAGGCATATCTCCAACCCATGGCAAAATACCTAGGACTCTACTGGATATAAGAAAAAGAATTGACCAAAATGCATCCTGATATCCCAAAATTTCTCCGAACAGGAGCTCTTGCTCTCTTAGGAACAGAATCAATCTGTCGGATCTCACTGAATAACGCTAACTCCAATTTATATATAAATACAGTATAGACTTACTTTTTTAAGACATTTTTCTGATCCTCTCATTCTGTAGAATAAATATCCAGCAATCATCCCAATAAAATAAGGCGAAGCCCTCGTGTGCGATTTAGAATAGGTTATGATGAAATCGTCTTGTTGCTTTGGTTGTCTCAAAAAATCCGGATAAAAATATATCACCGCCGATGTTTCGTACTGCCACACTATGATAAATGGAGTAATTATAGCCGCCAATGTGACCAAAGATAGGAAAATTAGACCAGCTTTCTTATTTTTGTAAATTACAATGCACAATACTACGGCTATCATGAAATAGTGGAAGTCGCATGGAAGGTACCATGAATGTACCATACACTGGAAATTAAATTACATTATTAATAGCTTAGAATATTTACAAACATTTTTGAACGAAGCTCTTTATTGCGCGAATAGGAACTACAAGATTAAAACTATCCGTACGACCGACATTGTTATAGATACCAAAGACGAAAGCTAGAGAAAATGTTAATAAAAACCCAAAACCCCTCACCTCTTGGGGCGACGACCCAGCACTGTAATTACAGTCAAGCAAGGTCGGACATGGTTAGTACTTGGATGGGTGACCAAGCCAGGGAAAACCATCGTATAGGGCCCGTATGGCCTGCAGCGGACTAGCATATCACAGCTCGCAGGCATTATACCAATGAGCACGAGGTATAATGTAGATATGCCGTCTTTCGGAGGAGACGTAAAACCGAGGTCCCGAGTCCATGGATGTTGGGCTCGTTAAAGAACGCTACCACTGGTTGGAACACTAGTGGGACAATTAGTAATGGAATCCAGACGTTTAAAAAACTGTTGTTCTGAAAATCACCCAATAATCTACCTCGACCGACGAGACCGATAAGTGTTAACGTCTATATAAAATAGTTAAAAACAAAAAAAAATCCTTACCATTCTGTCTACGTTAATATAGTTACTGATGTACAAAATATTTGTCCACCAGTTCTGTCGACAATCTTCTACTTCCGGATGAATGATCGTTTTCCACATAGGTCCACTTCCAGAGTATTTGAAGAAGGTAGCATAATAAAAAACAACCATAGCGTATAAGGGTGTTAGTCTGGAAATAGTTATATCATAATTATTTTTACCCCTTACAATAAAAGAGAAATTCTCCAAATTTTAAGAGCAATTTTCATATTCCAAAATGCAAGTTGCGAGTTCCTAACAGGTGCTTGGCATGGGTTGTATTTCACCGACCGGTAGTATGTAAGATGCAATATTTCTTCATTTTCTGAAGAAAAATTGCTCGAAAATGAAATCACGTGCATATTTAATATATATTCTATTCCCCTACGCCCCTACTGCTAAAATTTGAATGAGAATGGTCCAATACGCAGCCGACTTAGAATAGAAGACGCGTGGTCTTTGTTTACATGCAGGTTTTCTTGGGACCGTCCAGACTACAGTTTCTTTTGTGTTACCAACCAACTGTTTCCGAACAAATGATACCTACCTTTCAACTGATTGCCGATTGTAGTGACTGACGTTTTACGATTTGATAATCGACAGTGATGAACTTAGTTTTTCTTTGAGCTTTTCTCACATTCGCTATTCTAAATTTAAATAATTATAAAATAACTTGATATATTATATTTGAATAGATTATTTTTTGAGGTTAATATCTACTTTTGGTTGATTTTGGTTGGGTTGGCAGCAGTATTGCAGTGACCAAAAGAATTGCATGATATTAAATAACATACACAGTTCATCATTTTCAATATAGTTGCAAATTGTATTGCTCCATGTCAAGCCGACTTTAGGTTTCTAATGCCACAAGTAGTGCCGGTCAAAGCCTTTGATCAGTGCAGAGCGAGATTGTCTTTCAGCGATCTTTACTCAGTGCTTTCACTTTACATAAATTGTACACTTTGGCTGATAAAAGTATATGTAATCACTAACTTCTACAGATATATTAGCACGTGTCCAAAGAAGAATTAAGGAATGTGTGAATATCAAATCATCATAGGCCACGGGCCACAGGCCGTGCCTATATTATCTTTGCAAAGGCCATCATGGCAAAATTATCAACCAAGTTTCATAATATTATGAAAAAATGTATGCTTATAATAAATTAGTAGTTTATGCAAAAAATTTTAATAATCTGTGATAAATAAAAATGTAGAAAATGCAATTACATGTTTAAATTACTATTTAATGGCATTTAAGGCTTAGATATAGCACAAACTGACAGGTTTTGATATCGAAAATTACCATAATATTGTACTGTAATGTATGTAAGACGTGATGTTAAACTAATTATAAAAATATGATTTTACTTTGAAATTTATACTTTTAACATGAATAAACAGGCATATCAAATGAAATAAATATTAAAAATTGCTATTAACTTGGTTGAGATATAATACTTTGTTGATATTAGAACAATAAAGAGCAAATGTGAAAAATGGTAATAAAGATTGAACTAATGACTATTTTTAAACAATATGTCTCAATAAGCTGGAAATGGGTAACTTTTATTTTATGAATTATATAAAAAAAAAGTATTCTTCATAAAAAAGTCTACTGGCCTAACTCCCCTTGATTAGTTCCTATGGGGCTACTTGAAGCAAAAACTCTACCAATAGGGCTGTTTCAAGATGTTGATGTTGTCAATAGAACGAATACATGTATTGAACGAGACGGTGGATATGTCTAGACATTAGTGGAAAAATTAAGTTTCTATTTATTTCTAGAATTGATATTACGTAAGCTGTAAGAAATAAGAAAGTTACCAATATTTTTATAATCATAAGAGATAAATGTTCAACATATAAACAAGCAGAAAAAATCTATTTTTTGGATGTAAATGGATGTACTTAATTGCATATTTGAACGTAGTTTTCAGTTTTGATCAACCTTTCTCATTATTTCCAGATATTGTCAAATTTGAAGATACTGATATCTGATGATTGTTTTTTCTCTTATTTCTTGGGAATCAAACCACAATAATGTTTTTTATTTTTTATTTCGACGTTTCGGTAGCGTTCCAGCTACCGTTGTCAAGATTAACTAGTAATAAAATAATTTTTGGTCCCTATCTGAAAATAACGAAAAAAATATGACAACTAGACAATCAATAATATTTTGAAGTTTAAGACCACAAAACAGTCTAACCTATAGAAGTGAAAGTCCAATAGGATTACCTAGAATGAAAATATGAGGTGTCAAACCCATCCACCTGAAGCGCTAGTTGCAATTGAGTTGTCGAAATAGGCAAGGCAGCTGAGGCCGAAAAACAGACTAAGGGAAGAATTTCAGCGATCGCAGTGGATGGGTTCAGAACTATTTCATAACGCTTTTTTTAATGGAAGTTTGTTTTCGAATGACTAATGCCCGATTTCACTAACCATTTCCTGAAGTCAGGTAATACCTAAAACGAATTTAGGAATTTCTAAATGCAATTTACATTTTACCACGCGCTAAGTAATGCCTAAGAGTGATAATATTACGTATTTCCTATCACTTTTTGATCAATACTGAAAGGATTGTAGGGACAGCTTTGCGAGAGAGGCCCCTTTTTGTCCCAATAACAGTATTGTGGTCTAAAATATCTGTTGCAAACTTTGTAGGATTTATAAATCTGTTCAGCGCTTAATTCCTTCAGTTTTGGATTGCGAATAAAGGCAACCCATTCATTCAACAACAAAGGGTCATGTTTGGGAAACCTATGTCGTTTTGATGCAATGTCTGTACACCCAGGAACGCAACACTTCACACCAACCATTATAAATATTATGAATTATCACACTTGATAAGACTTACAGTACCTAATTAAAACACAAATATCAGCAGCAAATGGCAAAAGGAAACAATCTATAAAAGATAATGGTGACAACTATATGACAGCTTTGATGAATTTTAAAATATTTTCTTCTTTTCGTGCTAAAGGCCTTAGCTACCAGGCCTGTTTCGACAATTCAATTGCAACTAGCGCTTCAGGTGGATGGGTTTGAAACCTCATTTTTGTATTCAAGGTCATCCTATAAAGTTTCACTTCTATAGGTTAGACTGTTTTGTGGTTTAAGACTACAAAACTTTGTTGTCAAATTTTATTAAGGTCCATTCATAGTAGATCACACCTTTGGTAAAATGTGAAATGAAATATTTTTTTTATGACATTCTAACGATATGATAGTCTACTAGAAATGGAATCCAGTGAAGTGCACGTTCCAGGAACGTTTTTTATTGGGATAGCGCTTTTTTTCGCTTATTTTGGAAATGTTAATAAAACGCGTTTGTTGTTACTGTTTTGTGTATGATTATTTTTGTTTTCAAAACATGTATGACTCAGTTTGGTGATTTTGTGTATTGAAGTGTGTATCGATTAACAACTATTCCAATGATAAATCATCAGAAAGCCTGGATAAAAACTTATGATGCTATCCTGATAACGCAGGTAATCGATTATTGGAAATTTCTCTTTCTAACATTGGTAACCAAATTTGACTAGATTCGGCTGAAATACTAGCTACACATTTATCTGCATTTAGTTGTATTAACGCACTTTCTTTGATTTTTCGTCTTTTATTATTGGGCTCTTTCAATATTATTTTTGTCGAATCCCATTGAATTTTATGCCCCTCTTCCCAACCATGTTTATAAATACCTGACTTAAAGAACTCCCTATCTTTGATATATTTTTTATGTTCACTTATTCGGACTTTCAATGGTCTAGATGTTTCACCTAAATAGAATTTGTTGCATTCACAAGATATCTGATATATGCAATTTTTTGAAGATTGTTCTTCATTTTTTGGTTTCGTTTTTGTTAAGATAGATCTCAAAGTATTGTTAGATTTAAAGCTGGTTCGAATATTGAATTGATTACCAATTTTCTTAATTCTTGCTGATAAACCCTTAACATACGGTATTGTCAAGTTTTTAAAAATTATGTTAGCTGAATTATTGTTATTATTATTACCAACGGTAGCTGGAATGCTACCGAAACGTCGAAATAAAAAATAAAAAACATTATTGTGGTTTTATTCCCAAAAAATAAAAGAAAAAAGAATAAGTAATGCCACAAGGAACTTACAGAAGATATCTGATGATTGTATTTTAGATTTTAGGGCACGTAGAACTTTTTATAACGACTAGGTTTTTTTCCTAAAATTAATAAAAAAGTGTCCCATATGGCTCCAGCTTACTGAGACATATTTTATAAATAAAGACGAAACTGACAAAAATCGTTGCGGGTATCAAGAGTTGTGTGAAACGGATGACAATCTGACCAATCACTAGTCAGCAGAAATACCATCTTAAATTCAAATCGCTCCTCTTAGTTTAAAAACAAGGTTTGTTGTGACATTCCAAATATTCTGACGTTAAAATGAATTCAAACAGATTCAGTAAAATTGATGAAAATACATTATTTCCTTCCTGAAACATATAAACATTTTCCACAAATTGTAAAAAACTTCTAACTGAAATAATTGTACATAAACTCCGCCGCTAATTACCCCACAGGTAGAAGCGGTTATCGTAAATACAAAAAAATTAATAAATTATTCAATTTAATAAAATCTACTAATTGATGAAAAAAATAATCTACTTTCTACAAATTTAATTGAAAAATGTTCTTCTATAAATCGGTTTGTTTTCGCATGTTTTCCAAATAAAAAAATTTCCGTGGAAGGCAAAAAATGTATTGATAAAATTTGAATACTGTCGTTATGTCTAGCAAAAATTTGTTCCTTCGCAATTTCCTATTATAAGCATAGCAAAAAAAACGTAATAAAAACTAAGTCATACAGTTTGTAATTTTTTTAGGCTATTATTATGCAAAAATAAATTCCATTTCAGGTTTTGTATACCTTTCTTTATTCCAAGCGTGTGTTGATATACTTGTATTATTATTACGTGCATCAGAATTGGTGTCACACGAACATGTGCAAGTGAATGTTTTTGAAGGACATCAAGTCAAATGTAATTTAATAAAATAAAAAAGAAATTTGTAATTTGTGAATAATAAATTAAACTATACGTTAAAATTCTTATTATATTTTTCAAAACTAGATATTTATTTGTAGTTTTAATTAGTTAAAATCAAAATCTACGCTATATACAGGGTGATTCATTAGAACAATACAGTGTCAGATCGAAGTAAAGTTTCATTGTTTTAAAAGGGAATTCTGCTTGATTTCTCTATTGTAATGTTATGAGGTTGTAGTAGATTTTTTTAAAAAAGGAGCTGTCCCTTCGCCGATATCACCTTTCCATATTCTGGATTGTTGTGGATCCACCTAGTATTCTGACTTCAGCCTATTCAGCCAATCCGTTCCCTGTGTTAGCTCATACAAGTTCTTTGCTGGTTGGTTGTAGAAGTCTTTTGGAGTCTTCAATACAGTTTCTGTCTCCTGTGGTCCAGCGTCTCACAGTTGCATTATATATTATGCAGAGCTATTTCGGTGTCCTCTTTGCATCTTCTGCATGTAAGGTCTCCGTTATACAGCCCTATTTTGTTCAGGTGCTCCTTTGTGGGAAAGTGTGTAAGAAATGCGTAGTTTGTTCCTGCTCATTGAGAGCAACTCTTTCGCTACTTTTTCCGATGGTTCTTTCATGTGCCTGGGCGCCTGGGCGTATTCTTCCAGTGTTTATTGTGTTGTTCTTTTACCCACCCTTTTAACCATGATCTAGTGGAGCATCTGGGAATGCCCACAGCTGACAGTCCTGCTCTTGCCAGTTACTCAGCTTTTTCATTGCCAGCGATTCCTTTGTGACCTGGGACCCACTCCAGTATTACACTGTTCCTAGTCGCCAGTTTTCTAAGTTCTTCGCCGCACTCCCATACCAGCAGAGATGTTACCTTAGAGCTCTGCAGTGCTTTAAGGGCAGCTTGACTGTCACTGTATATCCTGATCTGCCTTGTAGTAGATTACACAGTGTATTTGAAAAGTTCTTCGTAAACTTTAAAATGCGCAATTTGAATTAAATATGTTACAGCCATACGTCTCAATATTTTCTAGCTATTTTTAGACAGTACTTTAGCTATTTAAATTCCAAGGAGTTGGAATACCTAGTACTTTGTAGCCTTGCTCTTTGTACTGGAGTTTGGACTCGCCCTGTATGCAGATTCTTGGATATGAAAAGAGGTCTAGTGAATGATGTCATACACTGTATAACGTACAACAACTTCATTTCAATGCAATAGAGAAGAATCAAGTTGTATAATTGCAAATAATTTTAAAATATGGACCTTTAGACTGGCTACAATCGGTAAGAGTTTTCTTCAAATATCTTCGAGGATTTAAAAGATATTGTACTTTATGGAATTAATGAATCACCTTGTATACAGTGGCCACTATTAGAGTTATGGAATCGGTTGAATTTAGTATTTCCAGGAGTACTTTAGTGATTTTTATAAATTTTTAATAACAGAAATGGCACCAGAACAATTTGCAAAAATGTAAAGGACCCTGCGCTTCTGGTGAATGGATTTAGATCTTTTCTGAATTTTGGATTATGCTGTATAATTTGATCTCTTTTAGAACGCTAAAGTTGGAAAGTAGAAGCTTTCCAGAAGAATATACATATCACTATTTATTCTGTTTAGAGTGACAGAACATAGTTATTGACAGTGGAGTGGTGCAGCAAACTAACGTTCCAAGGCAAATGAACTACCGTGGCTACCGTGCTGAAGTCACTGTTTTTTTTAATTAACGTTTTATGTTGTACCAACTGTAGTTAAGATTTTGTATCGTTTCTCAAGGTACAATGTGGGACGGTGAAGTTTCTCCAAAATCCATTACAGAACCGACATTTGTGTTCGTAGCAATTGCCGACCTTTTCCTTTGACAGGCTTATGCCGTCAAACTGAAAAATTAGGCAAGGGAGACGAACATATTATGATTTAACTTATGCGATTGATTTTGGACTATTTTTACTTATTTTGAATTTGTTTTGACATTATGTGGTACACTTAGCATTTTTTGGGAAACGGAGTATTGATGTATAACTTAGAATTCAGGTATATAACAATAATTCTTGCATTTACTAATTTTAATATTGATTTGGTTTGTTACCCAATCTCAAAAGTGAAGATTTTTTGACAAAAGTTTTTGCACCGTTCGCTCGTTACGGATTGCTTTGACATGGGACGTTAGTGTTTAGGATAAAAAATTAAAAGGTTAATGTCTACTTACCTAACATAACGCATAAATACTATCACACTCGGATTGATGAATCTTTTGTCGTACTGTACAAGTAAACAATATGTTACCAGTAAACCACTTAAAATGAAAAACGAATCGACGAAGACATCACCATGGAAAAACAAACTGCCAACTGGAGACCTATATTGCTAAAATTTTTAAGTGTTAATATGGAAAATGTACAAAATATTCAAAACTACAACAATGACCTGAGAATACTTTTATGTATATTTTGTGCTGTCTAAACAAATTGAAAAGGCTTATATGATGAGAACAGACCAAGCAAACATTGTTGTAAAGCAGTGGACCAACAGGTAGGCAACTGTTGGCTAACTTGCTTCCGTTGGGAGAAAACATTTTCGACAAACTGTTGGTCAACATCGGTCTGCTTTTTCCGGTGTTTGTCCAGTGTTCGTTCAGGCAGGCACCATAAAAGACGAAGAAGTTGACAACTGTTGCACAACAATGTTAACTTGGTCTGTTCCCACCTATAGAGACCCTGCGTAAATGCTAGTGTCGCCTCTTCTGTTAATTGTGCAAGTTCATACGTATGATCGAGTTCGAGTGGTTCGAGTTGTTCACAAACATAATAACATAATATGAATTCACTAGTACGTGTTGAGTTTTTTATATCTTTTAATTTGTGCACATTTAATTTATGAATATTGAATTAAGTGAATTGAAACAAGACATATTAGTATTATAACCAAAATTAAGTGATGATGAATACGAATAATATTGAAAATAAGTCAGGATCTGGAAACAGATTTTTGTGTCACAATAGTAAAATGTATAAAGAGTACCCTACTTATATTAGATGTAAGTTAGATAATACGATAGAAATTCAGCCTGGTTATTCACAAAGAACATCAAGAATATTAATGAAATAGCTAAATATAATTTTAGCAGCACTGCATTTTGAGAAAGCGTGCTTGCGCGAGTTTACTTTCCTAAGATCTCTCACTTCTTTGTGAAGAGACGCCCTGGTAGTATCTATAGATATCATTTAGTGTCTGAACAAATGTGTTCTCGTTTTCAAGGTAGACCGTATTCTTTCCTTTCGTCAGTCAAATACTAGATGGTGTATTATCTCTAGATCTTCTACAGCGTGTCCACGATGGGGTATCCCATAGGTGAAAAATGTTTAAATATCAGTTTGAGTGAAAAATGGCATTCTTGATAAAAAGTTTTGCTTGTTCTTAAACGGCAAAAAATTAAATAAAATTCAAGCTTTTCAAAACTTGTCTCATTTCATATCCAAAAATCTAAAATAGTTAAATCAGCAGATCGGGGCGGAAAAAATATTGGTCTATAACGTCCCATCCATCGCCCTTGAAAATATTCATCCAGCCATCCTCTTATTAGCAAAATTGAGTGCAAAAATTAAAATGAGACTTGAAGTTTATATCATTTTATGGGGTTTCAGAACAAGCAAAACTTTTTATCAGGAATGATATTTTTCACTAAAACTAATAATAAACATTTTTCACCTAAAGGATACCCCATCCGTAGTTTAAAATTATGACAGATCGTGGAAAACATCAACTTTCCAGCCAGATTTGGATGTGTGAAAGTCTACCTTGGATAGTGATAGTAGAAAAAAGTAATTTGGAAATACCTGTGGTCAAATGATAATAATACTTACTGAGATATAAGATGTTAGAATTAAAAAAAATATATATTTATCATAGCACATATAAACAATAATATTTGTACTTACCGATTCCACGAAATCAAAATTTAGAACAGCAGAGGCCAAATGTGTTCCAAATCTGTGATCCATTATAATCATACAAATACAAATAACTCGCATTCCATATAGAATAGTTAGGGCAGGATTACTGTCATCAGCATTGGGAAGCTTTTTTATATTCTTTTTGAGTGAAAATGTCAACAGTAGGGAGGCGATTAGTGATCCTAAAAACGGAATGCTTTGTAGTTTTCATTAATACTTATTTTAATGTGACCTTTTTTTAAATGAAACTGACTCCTAAAAGCTAAATATGGTATTACACGTTTATTAATTTCATGGAACCGCCCCAACAATCAACTTGTGTTTCAAAAATCAATTGAATGCATTAATTAATGAATACTTTCGAATGGTCGTTATTTTGGTAGACCAGCATCTGCCAATCTAATTTTTATTTGGGGTACTTTTACCGAAAATAGACGTACTTTCCAGTCAAGCTGTTCAGTTTTCCCATCATATGCTCGCTGTGGATACGCCGCTTCCTTCGAACCATCCGTCGTAAGACGCGTCCACAGTATGCCGAGATTTGCCGTTGGCAATACGTGCAGGTTAAAATAGCTAAAGACCTCATCGAAAGATCTTCACTAGTTCATAAAACTCCAAGTAAGTGTGGGATACTTAATTGTAGGACTAAAATAAGTGATAGCTATTTCAATGAGGTTATCTAAGGACGTCACAACTTTACAAGCGGAAGTGAAGGCGAATCATTACTGCATTGAAGAAACTAAAAGACAGGAAAGGACAAAGAAAAGGTCGCAGTGAAAATGGCCGCTTATAGCCACCTTATTAAATCTAATCTAGTCCATAAATACCAATCAATTTAGAATCAGTTCTTCCGTAAAACTAATAGAAATAGATGATGGTACTTTATTCAAAAGTTAGATCTCTTCATTTGGACTTCTCTTGTACCACCGTCTTTGTCTCAATTTTTTGTTGAATGAATGAAATGGGCCAAACAAGGTCTATTTCAATCCCTTTCATTGTTATTTGAAAGAGGGCAATTAGACTGGTAGAAAAAGTAGCACGTGTTTCGAGATAGATGTTTGTGGAATCAAGCCTCAGGGCACTGTTGTCAGATTCTAAAATGAGCAATGAAAACGGGGAATTAACTGTGGAATTGTAAAATTTTAGATAAACGAGAAATAGAGGAAGAATAATCAACAAAATATTTCTGGTGCTATTTGCTGGATAAATTGTTGAGGAGGCTGAGCCCCCTTAGCCTCCTTCGAGGAACCGCCACTGGTTACCAAACTTTTACTTACTTTTGGATGACAGGACGACATTTTAAAAATATGAAAGGGATTTAGTGGATCTATCTACCTACCTATTTTATTAAGAATAAGTATTGCCATCTATAACGATTAAATAAACCTTAGATTCTATCAACTCTGTTACAAAAAAGTTAAAAAGAAAGTAGTACTTTGATGTTGACTACGATTGATAAAAAGGCTATGGCGGGACTAATCTAAAAGTTACTATTATAAAGCCATACAAAGTTTTTGAAAGGCAGGTTGCGACTGATCAGTACAAGGTAGATATCGTCCGTCTAGAAGCTCCTCTAAGAGCATAATCCTAGACTGGAGACAGTGCTGAAATCATATCAATACATAATCCTCAGTAAAGGAAATGTTATAAGAGTGCGATAATAGCGCCATCCCTACATCTAACCACGAACCAAAATTTGTTATTGATAAAAAACTATCTCGGTTTTCGTAATGATTCACTTAATAACAGTTTCCTGTGAAAAATTGTCATTTTAGTAATGCGTGTTATCAATAGATTCCAAAGATAATAGTTATATAGGAGTACTATTATAGGGCGACGACCCAGCACTGTAGTGGAACGCGTTTGATGCGATAATTACAGTCAAGCAAGGTCGGACATGGTTAGTACTTGGATGGGTGACCATGCCAGGGAAAACTATCGTATAGGGCCCGTACAGCTTGCAGCGGACTAGCATATCACAGCTCGCAGGCATTATACCAATGAGCATGATGTATAATGAAGATATGCCGTCTTTCGGAGGAGACGTAAAACCGAGGTCCCGAGTCCATGGATGTTGGGCTCGTTAAAGAACGCTACCACTGGTTGGAGCACTAGTGGGTTCGCCAAAATTTCCGGTTAGGGGTAGAGTGCTCCCGGCGTTGGTGATTAGCCTCAGTCGCAGAAATAGACCGACGTTAAATAACAGATTAAAATAAAAGAGTACTATTATACTTGGCATTAAAAAGTCGTACAATGAGGCAAAAAGGCCGATAAAAAATGTAGCAAAAAAAGCGACAAATATATACTTACTTTCAACCAGCTTCTCGTTGGAATAGTTTCTAAAACTGTCATAGATTGTCGACGATATGACCAATGATACTATTATTAAACATACTAATCTAAAACAAAATAATCACTCGGTAAAGTTGAAATAATCTACATCTTTTCACGCTATTTCTAATCAAAGAATTTCCAACAGTTTCTTAAATAATTAAGGCCTGCTTTACAGTTCGCAATTCTTCTTGCAATGTATTGCAGCAACATTTTGACCTTGCAAGGGCTTGCTTGCAACTATTGACAATTGTTTTAAGCCCGCTTTACAGTTCGCAATTTTTCATGCAACTTGCAATATTCTTGATCGAAGGCATGCGCAGAAGAGGATAATTTGACAAGTCTTTTGCCATTTTAAGTTCTTGTCCCACTTGTCCCAAATCGATCTTGTTCGATTTGTATTGCAGCTTGCATGCAATTTTGGGAAAAGTTGGTAATTTCTTTGTTACCAACAAAATGAAACTTGACTGTTTTCTTCCAAATGCAACATAAACAGGTATTCGTCAATAATTTGAATGCAAAGTTAGTTTATCAACAATTACAACATCATATGACGCACTAGCTTAACCTCATAAATAAGCTTTAATTTTTTTGTTAGTATCCTCATTGAAAATTGCATATTGCAATAACTGTGAGATGCATTAAATAATTCATTTTTCTCAATTATATGTAGCAAACCACTTAGACCCACTTACCCGAAATAAACTTCAACTTGGTCGAAATCTTTGTTGTCGTCTTGTCTTTGACACGAAGACTCGTCGATGTGTGAGGTATAGGAAACGTTTAGTTCTTTCAAAGGAGAATCAATGCCGTTCAAATGTTCATTTAGGTATTTCTGAAGAACATCCGCTTTACATGACGCTGGCATGCACCAACCCATCAGGACAACATTCTTAGGTTGTTGAGATGGATCTTTTTTGTCCTAAAAAAAATATGGTTCGAGTTTTGCAAATATCTCAAAAGCTATTCAAGATAAACGAAATTTGAAAAAAGGTCCCTGAAGAACAGGAAGTTTCCTTCACACTCAAAATAGATTGAAAATAGACGTTTAAAAGTGTCCTTTATAGGATTTTGTTCATTTCCGTTAACTTTTACGTCCTTTATTTAATTCCAATATTTTATGTTTCGATACATTTATTAACAAGCAATTAAAATACCTTTAAGGAAATTATTACAAATCATTCGTTTTTTTGGAGCGTAAATGTGTACATCGCAAACATGCTATGAATATAAATCGTTATATAAGATCCAAAAAGTTGTAACCAACCGAACATATTCACTAACCAGCCGATAGGTAATTAAAAATATAATTCGAACGATCGGGCTGAGCTGCATTGTGTACCGATATTATGTAATTTGTTAATAATAGTATAACTTATATAAAACTCAGTCTGCTATAACAAATCGTTAAAAGCTTTACCTACTTTCTTACCTGTAGGTCAATTATGCAACTGATCGTATTTTCAATGTCGACTTTTACGCGATCGGTCGCTGATGATATTTATTAAGATGTGTAGAAATGTATTAGAAATTATGTAGGAGTTTGGAGATGCCGTTTAAAATGGGAGAAATTCGTGAAAAATAATTCAGTGCTGTGATCACAGTCATCTTCAGCCAACATGTATGTATTTGAGGTGACATTCAATGAGACCTAAAAAATCTAATGTGACCCCCTTTCTGTTTTTAAAGGAGCCGTCCCTTCCCTGTTCTGAGTACAGCCTATTCAGCCAATCCGTTCCCTGTATTAGCTCATACAGGTTATTTGCTGGTTGTAGTGATGAGCAAAGCAAAAACCAAGACCAAGACTCGAACAGTCTCGGTCTTGGTCTTGGTCTTGCTTATTCAGTCTTGGTCTTGGTCTTGCTCAAATCTGTCTGGTCTCGGTCTTGGTCTTGGTCTTGCTCAAATCTGTCTGTTCTCGGTCTTGGTCTTGGTCTTGCTGTATTTTGTTGGGTCTTGGTTTTAGTCTTGGTCTTGCCATAATTTCTTAACGAACATCTTTCAAAACATTTTGTAAACATTTTATTTTTATGCAACAAACATTTTTAAACCTAAATTTACTATCTTTGGATTAAAAAAAGTTCATTAAGACATTATGTACTCTTCGAACATTTTTGTAGATCCTTTTTTTAAACAGTAATTTCTTTGTTTTTTCATGTATATCGTTAAAATCTAGTAAAGAAAACTGACAATTCGACATGCCAACTTATATTGTTCCAAGAAAAGCATATGTTGACGCTGTTACAAATTTTGTATCTCATATAGTTACTGTGAAAAAGAAGTTTTGGTTGAGTCTTGCGTATTTAGTCTTGGTCTTGCATAGTTGGTCTTGGTATTAGTCTTGTTCTTGTTCATTCTGTCTTGGTCTTGGTCTTGCGAGTCGAAGAATGGTTTTGGTCTCGGTCTTTTTCGCAAGACCAAGACCAACCTAACCAATTTTGCTCATCACTAGCTGGTTGCTTGTAGAAGTCTTCTGGAGTCATTTGGGGTAGATCAATGTCTGCCTCCTGTGGTCCAGCGTCTCACAGGTGCATAATTGTGCCTCTTTACTTCTACTTAGTTTCTGAGGAGAGTCTCAGGAACTAGTAGCTCCCTTAGTCCTATTTCCCGGAGGAATTTTAGGATATCTGCATGCTTCAACTCAGGTAAATGTTCCTATTATATCCAGTTATCTTCCGGATGCTGTGCCTTAGGATTCTGAAGTGCTGTGCAATTAGAAAGTATGTGGAGGGAGGCTTTTTCTTCCATGCCACAAAATCTACATTCTCCTTCTTCCACTATTTTGAGCTTTTTCAGGTGCCCATTCAGGTGACAATGTCCCGTTAGGATTCCTGTTAAAACTCTTAGTGCAGTTTTACTCTTGACTTATGCTCTCATATTTGATCTGAACAGGCTGTAGTCATCCAGCCAGAAGAATCTTTGATTGTATAAGCTACTAGATCATTCCAATGGTCAGCTCTTCTCTTTTTTTGGATTTACCTATTTCTAACATTACATTGGAGCTGATTCCGCAAAAGGGTATTTCAGTCCCACTCTTCGCTAGTTCATTCTATTCTAGCCAACTCATGGATGAGACATATTTTATAAGATGGTATTTTGTATTTTTAAAAATATTTCATACTAAAGACTCCAATATGAGCATCCCTAGATAATCTCCACACTATACAGTGTGGATCGTCTCCTACTGACGACAAAACTACATCAATACATCATGTTGATTATTTGCTTCGATACATCTCTAAAGTATCTTCATTCTCGGTATTTCCTTTCTATTTTGCTTATCGTAGATTGAGAGACCCGTTTAAGATTTGGGTTAATTCTATGACAAAAATCCTGGTAGAAAACGGACTGTGCCGACTCGCAAATGCTGCTCACGAAAAATTTCAGAATTCTGTGGCAAATGGAGTAATTTTCGTGCCATCTGCCTCTCTCCCACACACACACACACACACACACAAAGTTTTATGAACATTTAAAAGGAAATAACGTGATTTTTTCATTAATTGATCGCAAAAATACAAATACTACGCATTTTTTAGCGAAGTGATTGGATAGTAAGGAGTGAAGAAAATTAGGAAAAACTGGAAAACTCCTAATTTTTTCAAAATTTCATATCTCCATCGTTTTTGGAACTTTATTCTTTACGTCAGGTTATGTTTGAGCGACCGGGGGTCGCGACGCAAAAGATCTGACCGTTACGTTACTTTATGTTACGTTACGTTGTGTTACGTTGCTTCGTTATGTGCCTTGCTTGCGTGTGTGTGCTCTCTCCTGAGTCTCACTCTCGTTTACGAAGCAGCGATTCATATGCTTCGGCCGGGAATCGAACCCGGGCCGCCCGCGTGGACGGCGAGCATTCTACCACTGAACCACCGATGCTATATTAAAATTCTATGCAAAGCTGGTATTCGAAGTGCTGGTGATCTACTTGAAATTGTTCGGATAAATTTTTACTATTATTTCCATAATTTTTTTGCGCGATTGATCTTTTTTGTTTATTTACAGCATCGGTTGTCAAAATGACATGAGGATTAAGGGGTCTAGCACATTTACTTTTCGAAATACAGGGTGTTGAAATTTTGAAAACTTGAATGTTTTAATTCGATAACTTTAAAATGGATGGATAAATTGATTTGACATTTAGCAGGTTGTTTTTAAATGTAAAAAGGCATATTTGGATAGAAAGGACAATCCACACGAGTCGAACAGCATATTTTTTCTACGACCCACTTAAGAAAAAATCTAGAAAATGAAAATTTCTATAAACTGTAATATAACTTCAAATTGAAAATTTAACAATTCAATTTTATGTTTCCACTAATTTTTTTTGTGGTAAACGTACAGTTCTTGAATGTCCAATTTGTATGCTGTTATAAGTAGATGCTGCCAGTCGGACTCCCTCATGAAGGGTACCGTACCATTATCTATAATAATGAATATTCTGCTAAATATTTCAAACGTCTACCTGTTGTCGTTATTAATATCAAGCAGAATAATTATTTAAAAATAAAATTAACAATAAAAAAAAACTTCCTCACGGGGAATCGAACCCGGATCTACCGCGTGAGAGTCTGGTATGCTTACTACTCGACCACCAAAGAATATGCAAATTGTTTATCTATAACGTCAGATGTATTACATAATTTTTGCTTAAAAGGAACTAAAGGTTCTACCGTGTGTCCCGCGACACGTTCTACCTTTTTTTCAAGTTGTAGCGTTGAAACTTCGTAGAAAATAAGTCCTTTGTATGCACTTTACACGGGCGAAGAGCAGGTACCATGGGACAATTACTTTTGCTGCTACGAAATTGCAATTTTTAAATGCAACATTTTGGATGCGTTATAGTTAGTCCGATTTTGTATTTGAAAACAATGGACTTATTTCCTACGAAGTTTCAATGCTTCAACTTGAAAAACGACGAAGATTTGAATTTTTAAAAAATGGTGATTGGTTGGAAGAATGGTAAATGAGTAAAACAAGTTGTGAGCATTCATACTATTGGAACTGTACCAAAGAAAATTGCAGCATTTTTAAAATTGGAAAATCCTCTTGTTCATTCTGTCTTGGTCTTGGTCTTGCGAGTCGAAGAATGGTTTTGGTCTCGGTCTCGGTCTTGCTTTCTCGCAAGACCAATACCAAGACAGCAAGACCAAGACCAATTCTGCTCATAACTAGCTGGTTGCTTGTAGAAGTCTTCTGGAGTCATTTGGGGTAGATCAATGTCTGCCTTCTGTGGTCCGGCGTCTCACAGGTGCATAATTGTGCCTCCTTACTTCTACTTAGTTTCTGAGGAGAGTCTCAGGAACTAATAGCTCCCTTAGTCCTATTTCCCGGAGGAATTTTAGAGAGTCTGTAATGCTGACTACTCGACCACCAAAGAATATGCAAATTGTTTATCTATAACGTCAGATGTATTACATAATTTTTGCTTAAAAGGAACTAAAGGTCCTACCGTGTGTCCCCCGCGACACCTTCTACCTTTTTTTCAAGTTGTAGCGTTGAAACTTCGTAGAAAATAAGTCCTTTGTATGCACTTTACACGGGCGAAGAGCAGGTACCATGGGACAATTACTTTTGCTGCTATTGAAATTGCAATTTTTAAATGCAACATTTTGGATGCGTTATAGTTAGTCCGATTTTGTATTTGAAAACAATGGACTTATTTCCTACGAAGTTTCAATGCTTCAACTTGAAAAAACGACGAAGTTTTGAATTTTTAAAAAATGGTGATTGGTTGGAAGAATGGTAAATGAGTAAAACAAGTTGTGAGCATTCATACTATTGGAACTGTACCAAAGAAAATTGCAGCATTTTTAAAATTGGAAAACCCTCTGCTCTATACAGGGTACGCAGATCCTCGGCTACTATGCTTGTAGAAAATGGTGGCGATCTACTATCGGTGAAAGAGCTTGGAGGTTGGAACTCCTCTAAGGAGGCGAAGTCGTATATTGAAAAATGAAAATGTACAGTTTCAAAGAGAGGGAAGATAACGAAACAACTATTTCATGGTAATGACCCCACACCGACAACAAGTTCAAATATTGTTGCAATAGATGGTAAATCAAGTAATATCAATTGTCAAATTTATAAATAGTTAGTATTATTACAATTATTTTTATTTGTGAGCAGAATAAATATTTGAAGTCATTTCTTAATGGATGGAGGCTGTTAACATTAACTTTTCAATTGTCAAAATAACAATATGGGATTAAGAAAAAAAAACTTAACTTAAATTGTTATACATCTGCCAGATTTTTTAGACAGTGAAGATGTAACTTACGTGTAGTTTCCTAAGCACAGATTCGTTGGGT
This sequence comes from Galerucella calmariensis, assembly GCA_910591675.1. NCBI lineage: Eukaryota > Metazoa > Arthropoda > Insecta > Coleoptera > Chrysomelidae > Galerucella > Galerucella calmariensis. The sequence goes on along the minus strand of CAJUYG010000177.1, from coordinate 150,987 downwards.
GAATAATGAAGAGATTTTGGATTTCTTGATGGTAGCGTTGGTTCTGGAACGTCAGCTATGATAGTAGATATGCAGTACTGAGTTGGAAATGGAGACATGGACTGCAGACATTCTTTAAATTGTCCAAATTGAGCAATATTTCCTGTCAAAATTCCTGTTACGGATTTGGCTGTAGAGTCTCTCACTGAAATAAAATGAAGTATTAGGTATATTAAATTTTTTATTTGAAAATTGAATAATTAAGGCTTTTACTTGACGTAGATCCATACTAAATGATGAAATAAAACAATTTGATTTGTTAAAATCTACATTATATTATATTATATGATGTAGATTTTAACAAATTGGAAGCGGGGGTTCGGCGCACATAAGATTGAAAGAACTTAATAGTAAAGACAGAAAATCAAAGAAAGTGCTTCTCACAGGTGTAGCTAGTATTTCACATAATTGCTGTAGAATTTGGCTACCAATCTGAGATTCCGTTCCTAGTAGAATATTATATTGTTAGAATGTCATACAAAAAATTATTTTTTCACAAATCGCTAGGAAATTTTGACATTCCACACAAAATTTCTTCAAGAAAAAGTCAAAACTTTCTTACTGTAAGGAAATGACATTTCCTTACAGTTGTATATGTGCATATTCGTACTTTTCTATTGATTTCTTTGGTTATAATTCTAATGAAGCAGCTCTGGAGAGGAGTCCCAGAAAAGAAAATCATCATCACCTATCTTTCGAGAATGTACTATTGTTTAAAATTTTATCAAGAATATGATCTAATGTGAATGAATCTTAAAAATTTGACAAAATCTTTTTTGCAGTATCAATCCCTAATTATTTCTATGGATTTAAGTCCCATTTTTCAACATCATATCCATATTAATAATGACCTTTATAACAGTTTTAAAATACATATGTAAATAATTATGCATCGCTAGATACATACGATTAGTTGTCACATGTTAAATCAATTGCAACTGGTGGTCAGAATGTTAGTGTGTTAATTAAACTAAATTGCATTAATGCATTTCCAAATCTAGGTTAGCTATGTTGTGATAAATATTTTATAGGCGTTGCTAAAGGATATTTCATAGTATACTTTTTTCAAATGTATTACAATTTGTAATCATACCCTCTTTCTAAATGGTTAGTTTCTCTACAAATATAATACAGTTTAATAATCGAAAAAAACTATATCAGTAATTTTCTTCTTGGTCTTATATAGGGTGCTGTATCTCGGAAACCTTATGTCCTAGAATTTGGGTAAGAATTCTTAAAAACTACCATAAAAATGTTTGAAAATGTTTTTGAGACCATAGTTTTTCGAAAGGTCTATCATTTAGTAAATATAATTGGATTTTTTACAAAATATTTCCAGTTTAGGTTGGTGAACAATATCAACTTTTAAAAACTACTACGTATAGGGAAGTATCAAATATTTAGTTAAAAAAAACAAGCCCAGCTTTACGAATAATTCACACTCGCCATAAAATGCCAATATCTTTGGAATGACAAAAAATTGACAAATGACAAATAAGTTCGCGGCCTTTTTGTAAGCGGGCTATAGCATTTCATTTGAATTTCTACCAATCACAAACGCTCAATTTTGAAATACAAATGGTTTCTAGATAAAAAAAACTACATATATAAGAGCAACTGTCAGTAGTTTTTTTCAAGTTTACCCGCAGCAGAACTTAACATCTGCTGTCACCAAAAATTACAATAACTTTGATAACAAGTAATTATGGTCTTCTAGGACACCAGAAAACGACGCTTAAAAATTTTTCTAATTTTTTTACTAATACATTTTGTAATATTGTTTTTAAACAACTCTAGCCAGCGTATGTAGTGAGAATGAGTTGCTTTGGAAGTGATTCCATATCTAATATTAATCTGACGATTAAGAAAAGTGTACCGAACAATACCGTTACAACCCATACGTCAATATGGAAACAGTATGCGGTCAAAATTACAAAGAACTAGTTGTGAAGACAATGTGGAACAAGTTAAGATTTCAAACCATAATCCAACTGTATACCAAAATTGCAATTTATATTTTAATAGTACCATAAATAATTATGGAGTCCATATTTTTGAAAATAGGTTTAGGAATATGGAAGTTAGTCTTTTTTATGTCAACGAAAGAACACTTCTCTCGCCAATTCAAAATAGGTGATACAGAAAAATGACTTAAGCAAAAGTTGTAGAATGGTGCCCCAGAATCCACTTTAGTGTGACTTTCTTATGATTTACCAGGGTTAAGAGTTTTTGTAGACAGTCCCAGACCAGTCTAGATCTGATCTGGGGACATGCTAAAGATTTAAGTGCTGCCAAAGAATACACCAGCTTAACAAGAGGCGAAGCTTCCGATCCTTTTTTCGTTTGCGCATGTCTGAAAGGAGCCATTTTTATAATAAGAACCTTGTTTACTTCACTTTGTCGACCAATTATAACACCAATATTTGAAAATTTTATATATTTCCCAGTGTATTTACTAAGTTATCTATTAAAGTTTATTGGTCTCTCAAGGTCGTAAATTTTTGTAATCAAAACATCAAAGAGATTGCGTCGGGCTTAGCTTCTTGTTAAACTGGTGTATTCTTCGATACTGCCTGTTCCTCTGATACCATATTATCCCCAAGAGACGGAAAGTAGTACTTCTAGTTTCTAAAATGCTTCTTAATGGAATTATAGACCCTATAGACCAAAATAAAAGAAAACTGTAACGTTACACATTTATATCAAACTATCCACTTAAAATATGGAAAATGACCACAATACGGTTTTGTAATGAATACCTCTATTATTTTACTTCCTATAACTTCGAAACATTTCGAAATATCTTTTATTTAAAAATAATTATCAACAAAACCATTCGGAAGACTAATTAGTACGATATAAAAATATTGTTAAAACCCAGAGGTAGGTAGGCGCGTATTCGGTACGTGGAGCTTATTTTGCCAAAAGTGAAAGTGTGACATAATTTATTAAATTAATAAGAAAAACAGAATTAAAAAGTAATTTTTATTTCTCAATAAGATTCGAGGATATTTCTAGCTAATTATCAGCACCAAAAACGGAGAACAATACAGTGCTAGTGAAAAGTTACTTTTAACGGTTATATTTACATTAATGAAATGCGAAACTGGAATTCTACATTCACGGACAAAATTATTGAATATTTGATAATTTTCTTTTTGCAAAAATGAATTCTGATTGTGAATTACAAAAATCAATTTATTTCAGTCTAGAGCTTTTATCGGAAGAAATTTGTTTAAAAAAAAGCGAAGTGATGAAATTTGAAGATATTCACTTTGTAAAACTTGGATGACACATACAAGTCTTTTTTTAGTAACCAGTATTCCCCCTCTAGCTTTAATTACTGCTTGCATTCTTCTCGGCAAGCTGATGCTAAGTAGAGTTTGAATAAATTCTTCAGGAATGGCGTTTCACTCATCTTGTGCAGCAATCCGGAGCTGTTCTATTGTACTTGGAACAGGATTTCTTCGTCGTATGCGGCGTTTAAGATAATCCCACTTGTGTTTGGTGGTCGAGCACTATCGTGCCTTAATATGAATCTATCGTTTGAAATTTGGCCGAAATTATGGTTATTCTTCCAATCACTTCCACGAGTTCGGTGTGTCCCTCTCAAGTAATACCTTCCTAGAACATTACACCGCCTCCTCCAAAACTGACGGTCTATATAATAGATTGCAGCTGGCTTATCGTTCCCCAACTCCAGCAAAATCCTAATCGAGGAGATTTG
>CAJUYG010000177.1:134375-147211 GCA_910591675.1 Galerucella calmariensis | reverse complement strand
TAATCAAGAATAAAAATCGATAATCAAACGAAATTTCCTGTCTCTTGATACCTCTTTAAAATATTCGATACTGAAGATTGAGCTCCTCTGGGACGTCCTGCAATAGATTTTGGAACTTTAGTTCTTTACGTCAGGTTATGTTTAAGCGACCAGGGGTCGCGACACAAAAGATCTGACCGTTACGTTACGTTACGTTATGTTACGTTGCTTCGTTATGTGCCTTGCTTGCGTGCTTGTGCTCTCTCCTGAGTCTCTCTCTCGTTTACGAAGCGGTGATTCATATGCTTCGGCCGGGAATCGAACCCGGGCCGCCCGCGTGGAAGACGAGCATTCTACCACTGAACCACCGATGCTATATTAAAATTCCATGCAAAGCTGGTATTCGCAGTGCTAGTGATCTACTTGAATTTGTTCGGATAAATTTTTACTTTTATTTTCATAATTTTTTTTGCGCGATTGATCTTTTTTGTTCATTTCGAAGAAATTTAAATTATTATATTCGGAATTTATTTCAATACGATCGCGCAAAAAATGGTATAAGCATCTCGAACGTTAAGGGTGATTACAATGTTTGCATGTAGATTCCTCTCGTAAAATTGGACAAAATGATATGAGGATTAAGGGGTCTAGTACATTTACTTTTCGAAATAATTTAATTCGATAACTTTAAAATGGATGGATAAATTGATTTGACATTTGGCAGGTTGTTTTTAAATGTAAAAGGGCATATTTTGATAGAAATAGTAGTTTGTGCAACTAGTGTGGATATGATGGTCATATCGCACGAGGACGAAATTGTGCCGTAGGCGGAGTGCTCAATCGCTCAAGTGCGATATGGTCAATCCACACGAGTCGAACAGCATATTTTTTCTACGATCCACTTAAGAAAAAATCTAGAAAATAAAAATTTCTATAAACTGTAATTTAACTTCAAATTAAAAATTTAACAATTCAATTTTATGTTTCCACTAATTTTTTGTGGTAAACGTACAGTTCTTGAATGTCCAATTTGTAAAATGCTACGGTTTCCCTTTTTAAATATACGATGCTGTTATAAGTAGATGTTGCCAGTCGGACTCCCTCATGAAGGGTACCGTACCATTATCTATAATAATGAATATTCTGCTAAATATTTCAAACGTCTACCTGTTGTCGTTATTAATATCAACCAGAATAATTATTTAAAAATAAAATTAACAATAAAAAAAAACTTCTTCACGGGGAATCGAACCCGGGTCTACCTGGTGAGAGTCTGGTTTGCTTACTACTCGGCCGAGGCATATGCAAATTTTATATCTATAAGGTCAAATGTATTACATAATTAAAAGGAACTAAAGTTCCTACCGTGTGTCCCACGACACGTTCTACCTTTTTTGTTTATATTCTTTGTTAGACAATAACTAGGATATATTTTAGATTTGTAATTTGGTAGTTTTGTATTTATTATACAGAGCCATATAGCTTTTAAAATATCTAAGCAATGGAAACAACAGACTGGAGTCTGCGAGAGGTGTGATTTGGAGGATGATGTGGGACATATGTTCAGATGCTGGAAGAACGAGAAAGTGCTGAAGAAGCTGTAGGGGAAACTAGGGAAGGTGATGTAATGGGAAAACATGGTGGAGATAATGTTGAGGAGCGAGGAGGAATGGATGAAGGTGAGTGGCATAGTGGAGTGCAAGGAAAAAAAGCACTAAATCGAAATCAAATATCTATTAAGAACCACGTGTTGAGCAGAATATGCTCAGGGCAACTGTCGGATAATGTAACGTGAGCTTGTCCTATACTCCTGTACTGCTATCTGAATAAAAACTACACTTATCATGCTTAGAAGCTTCTATCTCCAGAGAGTCAGAGCTTTGCTTTGCTTCATTTGGAAAATATATGTATTAATATTCAGAAAAGACAAGATATTTTGCTACACTAAGCGGAAAGAAAATATATTTTTTATGTTAATCCCATGTAATAAATAGTATTGATTAAATCTCTTGCGAAATTTTCCATATGCATGAAATAACTCTGGCATATCAGAAACGAGAAAAAACTATAATTAACCTTAATTACAATATACCGTTCGAAATACCTATATTTTTATTTTTAGATCTTAATAATGTTTGTTTATCAATTATTTGTTATACATTTCTACATATCGTTGATTATGATTAATTTATAATTAATTTCAGAGGTAGGTAACTATTTCAAGGACCTAGCATGTATTTACATTTTAACGAAAATCTTTCTTATGCTATTGAGAAATTATATTATATTATTTATATTACGTGTCTGCATATATAAATAAAATTACGTTCTCTACAGCTTGAAAGTAATTATTTGTACGAACTAGAGCACTTATCGTAGATCATTTTATACTTCGCTTTGGCTTGATAATTGAAGACCAAAACCATCAGCAGACAGCCGTTAATCCGACAATAATAACACAGTACTGCTATTAATGCCTACTAATATGATTATTTTACAACTAAAATATTTGGCTGGTAAAATTATATTTTAGACTGATTTTTTTACTTTGAATTGTAATTCAATATTCGTCTTGGCCTATAGCCCGGGAAGTAATTGTTGCTTCTTACTTGAAAGATCTTTGAAATAGTAGTTTACCTAACTAGTGCGGAAAGTGATACTTTTTCGCACGCTATTGCAGATGGCCGAACGACGCTTTAGCGAGTTCGGCCAGCAATCGCGTGCGGAAAAGTCACTTTACGCACGTGTTAGGTACACTATTTTTTCTACTAGCATGCGGAAAAATACCCAAAAGTTAACATAAAGAAACATTTCTTATTAAATTTGATGAGGCTTATACCAGGGCCATTGAAAAATGATTGAAAAATAAGTTTTTTTTAATTAAAAATTATAGCGGAATTATAATAAATTTATTAATTTTTCAGTCATTTGGTAAACTACAATCATACAAATATATATTTTAAATATTCAAATGTCAGTATACCTGCTCCCCAAAAACTTGACAAATTTACTTTTTCGCACTAGTGATTGTAGTTTACCAAATGACTGAAAAATTAATAAATTCATTATAATTCTGCTATAATTAAAAAAAAAATTATTTTTCAATCATTTTTTAAGGCCCTGGTATAAGCCTCATCAAATGAATGTCAAATAATGATAATTAATTTGTTGATATGTATTTAATACCTAACACTTGCGTAAAGTGACTTTTCCGCACTCGATTGCTCTGCTAAAGCGTCGTTCGGCCATCTGCAATAGTGTATATCACTTTCTGCACTAGGTAGGTAAACTACTATTTCAAAACTTATAAAGCGTTATTGAATATTTATTATTCTGCGATATCTATTGTGTAGGATCAAATTAATGAAGAGGTTAATTAATTTGTAAAACATTTAAACTTATAGGCCTAATTTAAAATTGAAGAGAATCAATTCATTTGTGGACTGCATCTTGTGCGTCCGAATTTTTTCTTAAAGTAAATAAGTAGTTCAACCATAATTTTATATGTTAAATAATTCAATAAATGCTTAAGCTGGAGGTATCATGTGGGGGCACAATAGATCTTTTAGGTCTCAGTGAATGTCACCTTAAAACACACACATACATCGTGTGGTATAAAATATTAAGGGTGTTCTTTTGAAAAATACTATATATATTTTTTGTACCCCTTAGTTATTGTACGTCACAGGAGTAAAACTATCCTTTCTGTTTTATTGAAATTCTGTTGAATATCGCGTTAATAAGTATTAATAGTTACATCAATAACCAGAAGGTAATATTTTTTAGCAGATCGTAGGAAGAAGTTGTTTTGTAAGGTCATGCGCAAGTCCGACGTGACGACTGCGGTCGCGTGCACTAGCTGAAAAATAGTCATTTCTTAGAGTTACGTACCCAAAGGGTAAAAATCTCAACCGATTACTGAGACTACGCTATCCGTCCTTCTGTCACCAGGCAGTATCTCATGAACCGTGACAGTTGGTCAGTTGAAATTGCCATAGATAATGTATTTCTATTGCCAGTATAACAAAAAATTATTATTAGAAATAAATTTTTTATGGGGCTCCCATACAACAAACGTGATTTTTTTGCTCGTTTTTGCACGATATTGATAACGGCAACAGTTATATTATTCACATTAAAGATAAATAATTAAACTGAAATAAAAATAATATTTAAGGGGGGCTTTCATACAACATACGTGATTTTTTTTTTCAAATTTTTATAGATTATGGCACGGAAAACTGCGTGTACGAGTCCGACTCGCACTTGGCCGGTTATTATTTAAAATAGGCAAGCAAAATCCAAAGTAAAACATGCTTATCGGCTATTGAGTATGAAAAATTTCTGTGTTCTTGGTGAGGGAAAAAAATAATCACGTCAAATTAGTAATGTGGAAAATGAATGTAACAGTAGTATAAATAAGCGGAAAAAAGCGCTATCCCAATAAAAACCGTTCCTGGAACGTGCACTTCACTGGATTCCATTTCTAGTAGACTATCATATCTTTGGAATGTCATAAAATAAAATATTTTATTTCACATTTTACCAGAGATGTGATCTACTATGAATGGACCTTAATAAAATTTGACAACAAAGTTTTGTAGTCTTAAACTTCAAAATATTATTGATTGTCTAGTTGTCATATTTTTTTCTTTTTGTCAGATAGGGACCAAACATTATTTTATCATTAGTTACACTTGACAAAGGTAGCTGGAACGCTACCGAAACGTCGAAATAAAAAACATTATTGTGGTTTGATTCCCAAAAAATAAGAGAAAAAAAAGTATAATTGTTTTTTCAAAAAGACGTTTATACTTATAGACTTTGTATTGTAGAATTATTATTTGATAACTGAATAGTCTACTCCTATACTATAAGTTATTAATTAAATGCCAATTTTTAGTTTCATAATGATACTCACTATATCAGTGGTTTTCATTATAAGACTGTAAAATTTACCAATAGAAATCTAGATTTTTAAATAGCCAAGTAGGCAGACCCAATATTTTCTGTAGAATCCTTGACAGTTTCTAAGAGATACGTGTGTTTTTGTAAATTTCTTGTTCGTAGAAAAAATAGTGTATGCAACTTTGAGTAATGGTTATTAATACATGATCGTTGCATAATATACTATTCTCCACGACTAAATAACGCACAAATTAATTTTACATATTTAGCTGCATAATGATTTAAATTCTTAACACCAGTGAATAATACAAAGAATTCACTCTCGTTAGCCAATCACATTCTATTATTATCAGAATTCACGCTAAAATGGAATAAAATGAATAAGTCATATCGTGTCTTTTAAAATGTCCTAATAACGCAAATCGCTACTGACAGCGCGTCGTTTAAAACGTCAAAATAATTATATAATCATAATTTTACGTATTATATAGAGGAAAAAATGGAGAACAGTAGCGATACTGAAGATTTAATATGTACGCCTCCAGAGGAAATATTGTAGCACGAGGCATGAGCCGAGTGCGACTATCACACGAGTGTGAAAAATCACTTTCGCAAGTAAGTAATGTACAGTATTTTCCCTACGATTACGTGATAATTTCACCAAATAATGTGTTATCAACATCTGACATATCAATACACAAAATGTTACAATTAAAGTCAACACAATTGATTTCAAAATTAACAATAACTATCAATAGTGACAAATATTCAAATAGTTTAACTGTATAATATAGGTAGTTCATTACAATTATTAATTGGTTGGATAATTATAGAAATTGAACTTATTATTGTTCATCAAACTTCATACTTACTTATCATGAATATCTTTCAAGATGATTACATTTTCCTATTATTATAACAGGTGATTTGGATTAGTTGGTACGGCATCGGACTTCTGACGAAGGGTACTCGGGTTCGATCCTCGACCGCGCAAATTTTTTTAATCAAGAAAATGACAAAAATTTCACTTTTCAAATAGATTGCTTCAAATTTAGATATAACATAGGTATATCTAATTAAAAATTATATATTTGACAGCTTGCCAGTGGTCATTCTCAATAAAAATTCATTTGACAGCTTTTTTATCCGTACACGTACGGATAAGTTTTTTTTCCGTCCACCTCAATATATCAAATTAATAATAAGCCGGTATATTATGGTGGTTGCGAAATGCTTTAGTTACCATGTGTAACTAACCAGCTATTCACTTTCATTTTTGTTTGTTTATTGTCAGAAAACTGTCAGTGCATTTCTAAAATATTATACCCGTGAATAAGTGAATCCTCATTAAAAATGAATATTTGATTAGTTCTGTTGACTTTCCTCACGCTCGTAGAAAAATTATTGTACCTAACACTTGCGGAAATTATTTTTCCGCACTCGGCTGCTTCACCGAACTCCGCTACGCGTCGTTCGGTGAACAGCAGACTCGTGCGGAAAAATTCATTTTCCGCACTTGTTAGGTAAATAGCTATTGTTTGTTGAATTTTAAATTAAAATCAATAAAATTCAGTTTTTCGGGATGTACCCACTTCCCGGACGCTTTCTATGAGAAACTAGTATTTCCCGGCCTAGTCTGGAAAGTACGTACTTCCTGGCATAGGCCGGAAAGAATCACGTCTTTACCATGGCAACGAAATAACGGCTGACATATGAAATTAGTTGTCAGAAGTTTGCATGTTTTTTGAACGCAATAAAATATGGAAAGCAGCGATAGTGAAACGGAAACTTCGCCTTCTTGTTCTGGCTTCAACAATTTAAATAAATTGAATCCATATTAGCAATTGCTCGAATTTTGATATAAAAATTAATATAAATAAGAATTAGAATGTTTTCGTTAATATGTAGGTAGTATTTTCTGTTCTGTTTAATTCAAATACTAATTAAGATGTATATAATAAATAAATGTGACGTCTCAATGATGTGTTATTCTACACGGGTGCCGAAAAAATATTGTACGCAGCACGCCCGAAAATGTTTTTTTTTTGGACTCACAGACTTCCGTAGAATTTTGTCTATTCGTCCAAAAATAGTTATTTACGTAACAAGTCCCGAAAGTGATATTTTACGGGATGAGTAGACATGTTTCCAGTAAAATCACTTTCGGTTAGCGTTACGTACAATATTTTTTCTGCAGCTGTTAGTAGATAAAATATTAAAAAAAAATAGGGATAGATATTATAAATATTACTTATGTACATTAATTGTACAATTATAACAGTTAGCAGCTTCACTGATTTCATGTGGAATAATTATCCCTCGTCACTTTCGTTGTCGATTTCCATTTCTGGATCGGAGAATTGAAAATACAGTTGAACTATATCAACAATTTTGACAACAATTTTGACAAGCGATGTCATAATAAAAATTCCGTAAATGTCATTGCTAAGGCCGCCTTCGTCCCGAAAGTGAAAAAATAGTCCCGAAAATAACTACTTTCGGTACGATTTGTGTGAAGTTTCATTTTCGATTTAATAAATAATACCGAAAGTTATATTTTCGGGACGGCTGCAGAAAGACCCTATTTTCCGGTCTTGTTACGTAAACTACTATTAAAACATTTCACTTTAACTTTTTCACTTAATTTCTATCATCATATTTATTTATGTTTAAACAGCACTTACTTTCGTGCGCCCACAAACTATGATTTTTTAAGTGTTCCACATAGATCCTAGAATGTTCCCTACAGAGCACATTATCCGTATCGACGATACCCACTGGTAAAGCGGGAAACAAATCGAACTCTCCGCTAGCATCGTTCGCTGCGAAGACCGTAACCGCGCACAAAATAACCGCAACGAAATAAAAGTTTATTAACATTTGTATTGCCGAACTTTGCTATATAAAATCGTAAGTGAAATGACTATCACCGTGAGTTACTGAAAGTGTTATACAGTACGGTTCTTTGATCTTACGCCAACTTGTCGGTCCTATGTTGTAATTTTCGTCCTTCAAGATTTCAGGGTATGTTATTCGAAACGGTGAGTCGCGTTGTACGTTGTACCTACCAGTCGTTTCGTTCTCCCCCATCATCACTTTCGATTTTTCAGAATATACCCACCCAAACAATTCTTTCGTATGCGGTAACTGATCATCTTCGAGAAGCAATGGATTTGTCAATGAATTGGGTTAATAGCGGCATTGACAACATCTTACGTTTTAGTCGCTGTTATATAATGTCGATTGGTTTTATTGTATGGCTTTGCGCTGTTATTCGCAAAATGTAGTACACTTGACGAAATCTGCAATCATTCGAATACTTGGACGCTAGTTTTATTGTGAGACAGTATTTTACGACATCGGTTTACTCATATTTGCATTTATTTGCTAGATTTGTTTTTGTATATAGATATGTATATTGAAAAATTCTCAGCCTACTATAGAACCAAACAAAATTTCAATGTCAAAATAATTTATTACTCAACATATTCTCCTCTTAATTGGATACATTTATTACAGCGAGCCTGCAACGTCTCTAGACCTTTCAAAAAAATGTTTCTTCTTGCTCTGCAAACCAGACCTCTACAACTTTTATTACCTCCTCGTTGGAAGAAAATTTACGACCTTTCAAACTTTTTTTCATTTGAGGGAAAAGATGATAGTCGGACGGAGCCAAATCTGGTGAATAAGGGGGGTGTTCTAGTAATTAAAACCCAAGGGCCGAATTCAGAAACGACACTACTACTATACTCCTTTTACACTCAAATCGCGACTCGTTTGAGAGTGAGTGGTATTCAAAAACCATCTAGGTTGAGTAACTCATGTGAGTAGAGATTGTAGTGCACTAGTTTCTGTTTCGAGCTGTCAACATTGTAATTTTTGGTTTATTTGAACTAAATTTGACAATTCATATTAATCATTTCTCTTGTGTATCCATTCCCCGAATATAGATAACCTCAAAAATTATATTAAAAATTTTATCATTCATTGAATGAATATGAGCGAACAAAAGAAATATATAACACCAAGTGAAAAAATATATTTAACGGAGTTAGTGGCTCAATATGAAAATATTATAGAGTGTAAGAAAAAGGATTTAGTGAATGCATCCGAAAAAAAGAAAACGTGGGCTATTATCACTACAAAATTCAATTCTGTACCGGATCACACAAACGTAAGTAGTATTGAATAATAGCAAATTTCATTCTCATCCAGTATTACCATGACCTAACTTTTACAAAAGTGATAATTATTGGATTTGACTTGACAGCGAACTCCACAAAAATTTCAAAAAGCATGGGAGAACATAAAATGCAGAAGGAAAAAGGAGCTATCAAAAGAAAAACAGCAGAGAATGGTAACTGGCGGCGGAATTATTAAAGCACCGCCTAATGATGATGCTACCGATGTCATCTTAGATTGTGTAGACATCGAAATAAAAGATGTCATTGATAGCGACGTGGCTATGCTAAGCCTCATATCTTTTCTCTGAATTTCAAATTTGTTAATATTCTTCCTCTGCTTTACAGATACAACAGGGAGCTCTCTTTTGAGGAAAGGGCAAAAAAGGGGGTCTGCAATTGATACTGAGCTGGCAGCACGTGAAGCTCGGTTAAAAAAACTTGAGAAGCAAGATGAAGAGTTTCACATGTTGCGAATGGAAAATGAGAAACAGTTACATGCTGTCCGGTTAGAAGCTGAAAAAGTAAAATTGGCAGCTGAAAGAATTATTTAAGAACACAACAAAAAACAGTTCATGGAATAATTAATGTATATTTTCATTGAAACAATAATAAAACTTAAGGTCTAGATACTCAAGGGGTCTAGTCAATATTTCAATTCATAAAATGCCCGTGAATGAATTTGACTATTAATTTTACTTACTTACTTACTTGGAATAGGCAAATAATCATCATCATCTTCGACATATTGAATAAACTCGTATAAATCAGCCATTTAAATACAATGAATTGGAAATCAATTATGAAAACCTTTATATACGTCTTTATTAAATGCTTCAAACACAAAATATGAGGTTATGCTGATAATGTGGGGACCAACTATAGTCAAACGCACTCTTATCGTGCGGGTTCAAAGGTCACTAACCATATGTATCAAATCAAAAAACACAGAGGTTACCAAAATGTGAGATAACAAATACACCCGGAGAGAAGAAGAAGAAGAAGATTATTTTAACTAACATGAAGATAGCTACATAGACGTACCAAGATAGCTACATCATATATTGTCACTTTGAATTGTCAATCTGACATTTAAATAAAAACTTCGCTGGTGAAAGACTTTTTAGAATCGCTGAAAACCAAATACAAATCCTTTTTTCTCCCGTCAAAATTGCATAAGTCTGTCTTATTTATCTTACGGACTTTATTTGGAAGTTATAATTAAACGTAATTAAAAAAAACATAAACTGTGAGTATGTCTTTGATGAATCGTATGACCCGCACGATAAGAGTGCCTTTGACTATAGTTACCCTCAAAATAAACTCATTTATACACTACAAATTGTAGTTCGATTTGAGTATTTCTTGTTTCTGGATTCCAAATTGAGCATGAGTGTCGATTCCAGTACAGATTGAGTGTAAATTGAGGGTGAGTGACGTCTATGAATTCGGCCCCAAATCACAAATTTTTCGCATGGCAACATGAGATTTGTGTGCAGGCGCATTGTCCTGCAGAACAAAACACCTTTGGATAGCTTTCCGCGTCTTTTCTCTTTAATTTTTTACCGTAGAGTGGTCAGTAATGTCGAATAGTAATCTCCGATTATTGTTCTACCCTTATCCAAAAAATCAATCATGATTATACTCCATAACAATCCCAAGAAACTGAAGCAAGAACTTTTCCAGCAGATTTTTGGACACGAAAATTCTTAGGTCTTGGAGAGGACGAAGGACATTGATCACCAAGAGTATTAAGCATATCTTCGTAAATCTGCTTACCTCTTAACCCTTTTAAATACAGGTACTTGGTGATGACTCGATACTCCAATTTTTCGAATTTCACAATTTCGGTGGACATCTTCTTTCTTTTAATTTATTGCGTAACTCTGGTTTACTTTTTTGATGTCCAACTTCACACTGACACTTCTAATGAGTTATTGTTCGTTGCTATGGTAACGCAATTTTTGTTTATGCTTGGAACTGGTCTAGGCTAACAGTATTTTAAACTGACACTCACAACGTTTGCATGTAGATACCTCTTGTGAAATTAAACAAAATGATATAAGGATTGAGGGGTCCAGCTTACTTACTTTTCGAAGTACGAGGTGTTAAAGTTATGAAAAATTAAATGTTTTAATTTGATAACATTAAAATGAATGAATAATTTGATTTGATATTTGACAGGTTGTATTTAAACGTAAAAGGACATATTTTGATGAAAAACCATGTTTCAATTATTGATCCAGTGGTGTATATTTGGAAGATTATGTCACTTTTCCCTCCCATTTTTTACGCTACTTGCATTTGAAGCTATTTTATTTTGTATTTGTACATATCCAAAAATTTGTAGTTAATATATTATTTAATGTTTTCAACAAGTCTGCAACATCATTTTTAATAATAAAATCACAAGTTTGGACAAATATTTTCAACAATCTTCTCTGAATGTTTTAGATGCATTGCTGTTTCAAAAATTAGTTCCTGTTACATATTCCAACCATACGTACTTTTTTCAAAATTAATTATTAAAAAGTGATCTAACAGACTTCACGAAGTCATTAAATATCTTGAAAACTACAAATCTTTTGATATATAAAGATTTTTTTGTTTAGGTCCCAAGCCCCAAGATTTTCCACAGATCCTGCGACATGTCCACAAAGATAGTCTGGCCTTATGGATAACTTTTTCCAAGTGAGCGTTTCAAGTAAGTTTCTTATCTAGGATAATCCTCAAATATTTTACTTCCGCTGCTAATGGAATAACCTCACCATTGTAGGAAAGTGGTGGAAGATCCTCCAACTTCCTTTTTCTAGTGAAGGGAACTATTACAGTTTTGCCAGGGTTAACAGACATCTGTTCCCTCTGACACCAACTGTGGACATCGTCCAACGTCTTTTGCAGGATATTATATGCTACCCTTCCTGACTTGGTCCTTGCCAAGATGACAAGGTCGTCTGCATACGCTTGCAGTTCTACCCCTTCTCTGACAAATATACAAGAAGAATATGTGTTCTAACATTTTTTTGTTGGCGCCACTTGCAAAATGGACTCCTTCTCATATCTCTCATATATTGACATAATAATACTTGCTATTTATTGATACTAAAGACTTTCTGTTTTAGTACATTCCAAATATACCTGACAATTGCAACTGTAATGTTGTTCAGTGAATCAACTGAAGCAGACATGCAAAGCTAATTGGGTTGACAGACGAATAAGCCATGTGCAGATTCTGTCACAGAGAAGAGGAAACATCCCATGTCAGAGCGACTGTCTGGCGAAAGTGTGGTTTCTTGTACTAGGCGAGGCAAGAAATTACATGAAAGATTCAGTCTTGGGGCTGATTGGCTACTGAAAAGAGTCGGGCTTTAGAATGTACCTAATCTAGATTCAGATGGTCGCAATAGATCTGAAATGGTCGCAGTGGAATAGACCTCATCAAATCTGTCTGTTTGACTGCAAATCCCGGAGTATACGTTGATCAAACAGATCACCCTGTATTAGGAAATTATGGAAATAACCTTTTTTTTCTCTTGTCTTTATAAGATATATTAGAAACAACTATTTATTGTATGAATTTAACAATATATAAATGCATGTCATAATTTCGAAAGGATTGCAATAATTGATAGTTAATTTCACTGTTTTATTATAATTATTACCAAATAAAAATAATAATAATAATACCTGTCGTTGTTAAACATCGATACTCGGAATATTCATATCAAAATGGACATTTTTAATATTTTTCGACTACCAGGAAATGTT
>CAJUYG010000177.1:36449-119375 GCA_910591675.1 Galerucella calmariensis | reverse complement strand
TTGAAGCTTTATGAATACTATATAAAAATCTCAGAATCCTCAAATTACTTATGACCGTACAATTCCTTATTGAAATTCGGTTGCTACCACTAAAATATCGGATAAAAATCCATCTCTCGCTTTTCTATCCTTCTATGACTGACATTGTCTCTCTGCTTCGGTAGTCGCGTGCCGTTCCATTGTTGATACAACGCTCGCTGGTCTCGGCGGTCTCCCAGTTCAGTACTAACGAAGCTTATAGAGTAGTACGTGAACCAAAATCCGCTTGGACCGCTTGGCTACTTACATGTTGCGGAGCTTTCATATTTCTAATAAAATTTTCGTTATGTGAACTTAAACGTGAGGACGTAGGGAAACAAAAAAATGTACAAAGCATAATTGTGCAGGGTAGAATTTGGTAGATGCCCCTTAAATTGTGTTGTGTTTGTGGGTTGCAGTGATATATAGGTTTATAGGGCTGTCGCTTGTAAGTGGAGATTGAGTGTATGACACGCTGGTTGCCGATTCTATGGTGCGCTTGAAAAGTTTTTGTGAGGCTTTGCGGATAATGCTTAAGTGAGCTCTGCTGCAAATATTTTGGAGATGAAATTGAATTAAACAAAAATGGGGGTAGAATCAACTCCCCCACTCGAACAAAGTGAAGAAACTGAAGATGAAGCGGTAACAAACGGGCCAAGCGTAGGCTATCACTCAAATGTAAACATTTGTACTGATTCGTCTCAATCAGTTGATTGTCCAAGGACAAGTAAAGACATCGTCTTCATCTGTACAACTAGAGGATGTCCACAAGCATTTTTAATGAGGAGTCTGATTATTGACGAACAATTATTGAAATTTTTCTTGATTATAAAGCATATTTATCTCCGTAACTCATTTAAATACAAATACTTTTAGTTCTGAAACTAAACTAACCCGAAATAAAAGATAACAGGTAATCTTTGGCAAAATGAATGTTCGAAAGTCACATATATTACATAAAACTGAAATTTTTCTTGTTTATTATTATTATCAAGATGAAAAACAATCTTCAAAGGCAAGTAATTCTAAATAAACACTCTTGGGCATACCAATACCATATTTTTATTCACCCTGTGACGCCATATTGAATTTTATTTGAGAGCTGACTGAATTGACCAATATGCGAATTGTCAAACGTCAAACTAGACAATAGAAATGTCAGTTTTTTCATAGCACTTACTACAAATTACCGAAATGTAGTGGCAGCAAATCACACAATATGAATTGATTATTGCATTAATTTGCAATAATCTACGAACTAGGTCAAGTATGGATGCATATATAGAAAATTACGATTGTATGAAACTACTGCATATTCTATGACTACCAATAATTTCGCATAAAAAAACGTCGAAGGAAATTGATCCGTTTGCAATCTTTAAGGCGGTTACCTAATAGTTAATTATTAATTGTGTATAGGTATATCTTAGATGTGTATGGTGGTAAAACAAAAGTTTTTACTAAGTAGGTCAAATGATACTTATTTACCCAATAGTTAAATAGATTAGATAATAAGATTCTAATATAATCCTTTCTTTTTGCAAAAATTCCATTGCGATGCTGCCAGATCTTTTTTTATTTTATTTGTGGTCAGGTCATTTTAGATGAAGGCCTTGGTGGCAGAACTATGTCTGAAAATAAATTGAGTCATGAAGATCGCATGGGAGATTTTTATTAAAATAGGGTACACGCATATTTCATATTTTGCTTAGATATTAATTTATAATAGTAAAGTTGATATCAAAGATGACTAATAATAGGAAATAAACCAGTTTCCATTGGAAATTACTTCCAAATTTTAAAATAAAATTCAAATTTTATTGCAGTCTCCGACCACGACCCGAGGATTTCCGAACGCTACCGATTTTACGTGTGATGTCATATCATCTCTTGCTTCATGCTTTTGTCAATGTCAATATTAGGTTATGTGTAGTTTTGTGTTTATATTGTAATTTAATCAACTATTAATTGCTTCATCGACGTAAAAATATCATTTATATGTTTGTTTGAGACCATTACGTGTTTGTGTGTGCTTTTTTTTATTTCTAAAAGTCAACGTAAAGTGGAAAGTGGACATAAATATTCGATATTTCAGAGGATATTTTAAAACTTTTAGAAGAAAATATTTTATTTACTAGTTCAGTGTTCAGTGACGATTCTTTCATATTTTGTAAGTAAAGATATGGCTAGCGAAGGTTTTGTAAAAGCAAAAACTGAAAACTTGCCCAAAGTAGACTCATTTATGCTGCTCGAATTTATGAAGTCAAACAGCTGCTTTAATGCCGAGGGAATAAGAGAAGTTAAAGCATTATCGTAAGTACGATTTGAACTATGTATTGTATATAATATATACCAACCATATTTCGATGTGTGGTCGTAAGAAAATGATGTTTTTATGGTTGATTCCTAGACATATAGGTACATAACCTCAAACTATTCAAGAATAAAAATTACCAGCATAGAAGTAGGTACTTTTAAGTGTATTTTTGCTTGCGCCACCAGGTAAAGTAACAAATATTTTGTCTGGAGTTTTAATAGACGTTGATTTACACACTGGAACAATGCAATACTTGGAATACAAAGTTTTTTTTTTGGCTTTATCCATTTTTAAACCATTCAGAAACAAATAAGGTGACAAGAACTCAGAGCGTGATACACGAATAAGAACGTAAACATATGACGTCACACCATGGGGCAGCCATCTTTATGACGTAAAGCGCGTTTTGGCAGACTTTCAAATTTTATGATTTTTAAAGTCGTTTTAAAAGTGAAGTTTATATTTTTTTGAAAAAATAAGCATGCAAGGTGTTAGGAGACCTGATAAAGCGTCAATTCCCACCAATAGCAAAATTTATGCTTGTACCCTATTACTACGAATTTTGAAATAATTGTTAACTGTCCAGTTTCTTTCCAAACCCAACTTTACAATATACCTGAAAAGATGGTTATCAATTTGAAATTTTTTTCACTACAGAAAATTCGTTATTTGGTAAAATATAAATTAAATAGTGAAGCTATTTCTTCAGGAAGTTGTTATTGCCAATGTTTCAATAGTGCCAAACATACTCAAACTGTAGCTAGGCTAGTTTTCGCTTAGCTTAGCCATGCTGTGAAAAATTCCTTCTGGGACGTTATCCACTATGTTAAAATCATAGGCTGCTTGATGTACTGAGAGGGATTTCCAGGGGGATGCTCAAAGGGACTAATGAGGTCTAGACGCTGCTGAGATTTCTATACCTTCCCAACTCATTAGGTCAGAGATCTCCGGCTTACATAATACTAAATTTTGGTTTGTAAAAGTTATTTAATATGTACGATCTCACGAGAGTAGTTACATTGTTGTCAATTCTTCCGTTTTTCCAGAAATATAAAGAACTTTGTTTATTATTTATTTATTTCCCGAGAAACGAAAGTTCTGAGATCGACCATTTCACAAAACCTTCACAAATTGAAATTTATAAATCTTTTAATAATTGAAGGGTTCCATACATATAACTTACTCAGTATACAAAATGTGGATGTATTTATTCGAAATTAAAAATGTACTACTTACAGTGTTGTCTTCATTTACGTAATTATTTATGTACAATAAATTCGTCCACCAATTTTGTCTACAGTCCTTCGAATCTGCACTTGCTACAATTTTCCACAAAGGACCTTCACCGGTGTGGTTGAAAATTGTCGCGTAATAAAAAATTACGAGTGCGTATACTGGAGTTAATCTAAAAGATAAAGTTTTTGTTAATAACATCTAAGTTAATGTAATTTGTTAGCTAATTTTCTAACTGGGGAACTAGGTTCGAGATTGAAGGGCTGTTGTACGTGTTTTCGTAGGGAACGGTTAAATTATCTGAGTTTTCAAGATATTTACTAGAAGGTGGCAACCTCAATAAAACGTTACGTGAATAATGAGATACTAAGTCTCTGTCATTATCTGATGAAAGGATTTAAAAATCAATAATTGCAACATTCACACTCACAACACCAAAAAAGAAAATAGTGAATGAAATAAAGAAAGAATTAATCTACTACGTTTTTTAAACAAACTAAAAAGTAGAAAATAATAATAACAACAAATTTTTATAGAACTGCACCATGCTCCCCACGTTTATTATTAAATATCATTTTTTACTTTTTAGTTCGTTATTAGAACGTGGTATTTTAAATAAATTTCATTTTTTGTTACAGTACTTCCTCATAAATATTATTTACGTTCCCTATCGTAACCTTCAGCTATCTTTAAATTATCTCACATCCATTTATTACGAATCGAATTTAAATGGCACTAGAAGGTGAAAGTCAAATCCGCTGGTTTATTTAATACCATTCTTAAAGAATGTTGTAATTAAAAAATAGGAAATTGATACTTATTATTTAATCGAATTTATAGGAGAATAAGAGATTTACATAATGATTTGCATTGTAGCACGATTGAAATAAATAGATGCGTTATTGCTTTTATACTTTTATCTACGACCACCTTTAAAATTAGTCATTTACGAACCAAAAAAAATGTGTAAAATCATACATTATACATACGTTGAAAAGCGTGTGTAAATGAACAGCGCTTTTAATATGGGACTTTCATTATAACACCCAAAAGCGTGCGTAAATGACCAATGCTTTTTAGATAGGGTTTTCATTTTAACACTATTTTTTAACTACGTGATTATCTAGTTGCCTTGAATTTAGTCGTTAACCCATTTTCCCGCACGCATTTTAGTTTTGAAAGTGTCACTTTCCCGCACTAGTGCAAATTTTTAACTTATTAGATAGTTTCTTACTTCGGAAGTTATAACTATTGTTACAACAGGTGAATAAATATTTACGAAATATGTCAAATAAAATTCTTCCATCTACAAATGACTTGAAACCGTTGCCGTCACCGTCATCGTCATCTTTATGCGACCTGCAACCGATGCCATCCTCATCAACGTCATCTACTTTCCAGTTAACACCAAATAACTACAATGGACCAGCAAATTTACAGAATGCAACAAATTGTGTTTTTAATATTATTATTTATAATAATTCGTAGTTTTTACTTGAAGTTTTGTATATGTATGTTGAAATAAAATAATTTTTGAAAAATAGGTTTGTATAATTTCTCGTATACACGGTCGTAGAAAAAATAATGTTCCTAACTCATGCGTAAAGTGTATTTCCCGCCCATGACCGCTTTCCCGAACTCCTCTCCGCGTCGTCAACTGATGCAGTCGCGGGAGGGAAAGTATCACTTTCCGCACTTGTTAGGAAAATAACTATATTCCAGTCCATATTTTCTTTTTTCGTATTCCAGGCCCAGTCTTTCAAAAATGTCATTCAGTGTGAATGGTGTTGACTGATTGATTTTGACAATGCTCGAAAAATTTGGTAAACTGTTTCCATACGTTATTCTTACTCCTAACTGTATTTCCAGGGGCTGTAGTCTCGGCTTCTCCAAATCGATTCATTTTCAAACACTTCAACAGCTTCAACACGATTAACTATTGTGCACCAAGCAAATAGTCGCTAATAGAAACAAAATTATGATTGGTTGATGTCTGATATTTAATAGACGAAAGATATAATATTATTCCAAATGATTATGTCGTGACACTATACAATAAAAACTGTTGAGATAAATACAACCTACGCACCTGCTGATTACTACATTTTAAATTTGTTGGCATCCGTAAAGGATCACATTGTAATGAACACTTTGTTCCCATGAAAGATTTACTTTATTAGTAAAAACAACAGTAATATTAGTCACGACATAAGTAAGTATATCCCGATTAACGACAGAATTATTACATAAATAACATTAGTGAGTTGCATAAACGATCTGGTCAATATTGAATAGATCTGTAATAAGATTTGTAATTATTTAAATATAATGGTAAATAATTATGGTAAGTACCGAAGTACAAATGGTTTTCGAGGCTAGAATATCGAGCGATGGGACAAATTTCTAATGGAGCTTCCTGCCTTAGAATATATTTCAAAGAAAAAGGTACTATCTTATGTAAACCAAAGATATTGGATGGGACGAAGAATATTACCAAAGGTCAGATGAGGAAAACTTGGTATGAGAACATTGTGTTAAGTGTAAGGAAACATGCGAGAGCTTAAGATATATATCGTGCAAGCCTATAGATTTACCAACCATGAATACAATTTATACTTAATGGATAGGGAAGTTTAAAGTTTATTTGTTGGCAAAACTTGAAGACGTTGTCATTTCATTTGGCAATATTCTATATTTAGCACAAATTATATGTCAATCGTTTTCTGATTTAAAGGTTGGGGAAGAGTGGGAATGGTTTCAAGGATAAATACCTATTTTGGTTTGGATCAACTGATTTTACTGTAACTGTAATCTCATTGGAAAGAGCGTGGATAAACCAATAACATCTAGTATAAAACAATTGCATTTAGTTTCAATTATGTATCTTAGCTTTCATGGTGTAACGTCGAAATTGGTTTTAGACTGCCAAAAAAGACTCTCCTCAATAGGAGGACTCAACAAAGCATTGCTGGTCTGGATCTCTGGCCATTCTGGCATGGAAGGAAATGAGAAGGCATACTCTCTTGCAAGGGAGGGTGCCGCACGTGTTTCTATCGGACCATAGCCTACAATTTGCATCGAAATAAGTTTTGCCAAACAAACACTAAATACCTGGACAACCAGAAGAAATCAAGAAACCATGATCGTCTGTGATTCTCTCAGTGTCCTTGAATCAATTTCAAATCCATTTTCAGATAATCCACTAGTCAAGATAATATTATTTCCATACATCACCTCCATAGTATTGGTAAATATGTTGAATTTATTTGGGCACCAAGCCATGTCGGAATAAAAGGCAATGGAAACGCGGATACAGCAGCTCGTGATGCTGCTGAGAAAAAGACAGTCGACGTTAGAGTTTTGAGGGCAGATTACATAAATGAGCAATATAAATCTCTATTGAAAAGAATGTGGCATCAAGAATGGAATCGAGTGAACAGCCTAAAGTCAATGAAACCCTCTGGTGGGCCTTGGCGACCTCCAGAAGTATTGCCCAGAGGTGACAGAGTGAAGATTCACAGATTAAGATTCGGGCATACAGCATTAACGCACGCGCTTCTCCTAGGAGGACAAGACCCCCCGATATGTCTTCATTGTGGTGAATTAACCACAGTGTCGCATATTATATATGAGTATCCAGGATATGGAAATATGCGGCAGATTTTTAACATATCTGATATTCTCGCAGACAATTTCACGAACGCCAACAAAATTCAAAATTTATTAAAATACTTAAAATCAACCAACCTCTTCAATAAAATATAAGTATTGTAATCGAAGACGATGAGCCTTTGTTCAAATTCTGGTGCTAATGATCACAGAAATCGATGCACCCAATTAAAAAAAAAAACAAGAAGAGCTTTAGACTTTGATAAGAAGTCTAATTTGAAGCTTTACGAATACTATATAAAAATCTCAGAATCCTCAAATTACTTATGACCGTACAATTCCTTATTGAAATTCGGTTGCTACCACTAAAATATCGGATAAAAATCCATCTCTCGCTTTTCTATCCTTCTATGACTGACATTGTCTCTATGCTTCGTAGTCGCGTGTCGTTCCATTGTTGATACAACGTTCAACGGTCTCGGCGGTCTCCCAGTTCAGTACTGACGAAGCTTATAGAGTAGTATGTGAACCAAAATCCGCTTGGACCGCTTGGCTACCTACATGTTGCGGAGGCTTTCATATTTCTAATAAAATTTTCGTTATGTGAACTTAAACGTGAGGACGTAGGGAAACAAAAAAATATACAAAACATAATTGTGCAAGGTCGAATTTGGTAGATGCCCCTTGTGTTCCAAATTGCTGTATCTACATATCCCTTCTTTGTAGTCTTCTCGCTTTACATTTATTATGCCTGACATTTGTTTTTTCATGATTCCACTTATTTCCAGACATGGGTAATTTTCTTGAAGGTGAATTATTAGAACGACTCGTATTTTTCTAATAAAATGAGTATTAGCTTACAAGATATAGTAATTTTTTGTAATTAATACGTGATTTTTTACGTCATGTAGAAAAAATGATATAATTGCTGTTTCAATGGGATAATATGAAGAAAAAAATATATTAATAAGAATGAACAATTGTTAATAAACTTATTTATGTATTGAAACTATTAACAATTCGTTCCAACCGAGTAATTTTAATTAATATACTATTTAATGAAAGTACATTAGGTCACTTAAATATCATTCTTGAATGGTGCGTTGCGGTTGGCAGTATTGTTATAAATACTAAAAGTACTTCTGATGGATTTATGAAGTCCTTTTAACATTCAAAAACTGAAGGGATTGTAGTTGTACTTTAATAAACCAATTCCAACTGAAATTGCTGTTACACCTCACTGCACAGAATAGATTCCAAGATAAGAAGAAGACAAACGCTCTAAGCTTTAAAAGTGATCAAGACTAACTATAATCTTGTCTGTGACTGCTGGAAACTTTGAAATAGTTGTTTGGTTAACGCAAACTATTTTTAGCCTAGGTACAAGACCACAAATATTATAATGAAGGCAATGTAGAGGCTTATTCAGTAGCCTGAGAAAAAGAACGCTCTGCTCCAATCGGTAAAGAAGTTTTGTATGGTATAGCGAAAAAGGTACCATAGTACATTGATGTACAGAATTTATCATGGAATTTACGTGGTGATAATACTAAAGCTTCCGATAGCACCACTTTTAATTTTCTTGTTAACATATCTTTGATTCGATAAAGTAGGCGTATATTTGCATATGCCTTTTGTAAAAAAGAAAGAAGAAGCAGATTCACTAAACTGAGAAGAACAGTACTTGTCTTCAGATCTGGCGTGTGGAGTCTAGCAATAAGAACGAGCCTAGACAAGAAACCCTAGCATAACATAACAATAGATCTGCAAATAACGTAGAGAAGAAGCTGCTAGAAAAATGTATGCTCCATACTGATCTACTTTCAAAGCTTAAGCAAATGTTTGCTCCACAACAGCTTGTGAAATATTTTCTGGTTTATCATTAACCTCCTGAAGAGGCGCCAATTGATAACCAGTCGAATATAGCAGCATTCTATATAAATCAAAGAGCTTATACATTTTTGGAAAATAAAACATACAACTTTATTATAACTCACCTGATGTATCTTAATAAAATAATAAAGCCAGGACTTAAACGGTGTCGATCCATCTGATTTAAAAGACTGTAAACTACTAATAATCCACTTAAAATGAAGAAGGAATCCACAAATAGGTCTCCATGGAATAGGAAACAAGCCATTGATGACCGGTATTGCTGGAAAAAATCATTATTAGATCTCGGCAAGATAAAACTTTGATAAAAATACGAAGGCTACACCACCAGAAGGGAACTTCTCGTTCAAAATAGTAAGACATTTGGCACTTATTCTGGAAATTAATGACTGCATTGAGCTGACAAGGAAAAACCTGGCACAAATCCTAATAGGGCAGTTTTCACCAAGTGGATTGACAATTTGAGAACGATACATGTAGATTCAATGTTTCAGGTGGCAAGTATAGATCCTGTGGTAGATCCATTCAAATTATGGTCAGATTTACATGCTACAAAAATGAAATGTTTTGCGCTCAATCATAAGAAGTATAATGAAAGACAAGGAAAGGGGAAAATATAAGCAGCTAGAAATAATAATAGACAGTAAGTGGAAAAGAAAGTGGAAGGTGTTTTGGGCAAGCTCATTGTCGCTGTAGGTATTATGGAAGGAAATTGAACACCAAATTGCTGATAAAGTAGGTGGAAAGATAATCAAGGAATATAGCATACTTATATATTATTTCGTACTTACATATTCCAAATAATCAAAGTTCAGAACTGCAGATGAAATAAACGTTCCAAAACGGTGGTCTATTATGATTGCAAAAATGCATATAGTCCTCATACCATACAAAATGCTTAAAGCTGGATTCGACTCGTCTGCTCTGCTTAATTCGAGAAAATTTCCTCTTGCAGAGAAAGCCATAATAAACTTCGAAGATCGTGACTCTAAAATGAATGTGTCATTAATGCTGGAAGTCAGTTGACAAGCGGTTTGCCGTTGATTATCCTTTCATTTCTTATTGCTATAATATCATTCGAATACATATTTTAGTTGCTGTTAGAAGATTTTTTAACATTTTGGGATACACTTGATGTGAAAACAAAATAATAATGGGATTTTAAGGTCCTTCAGGTCACTTGCTAATGCTTTTTTGGTTTACTGTGTTTTAAATTTTATAAATTTCATAAAATATCAGCCTAGCACAGCACAGCTTAATTAATTACGAACAACACGTAGTGCTGTACCTACGTAAAATCCTACAAGCTCAACTCAAACAGAAAATTCAGAAAACCAGCTCTTCATACATCAAAAGAGAAATTATATCATATTCTGGCATTCGAATTATCATGGCTTCGCGCTAGAAGCAATTAACTAAAAAACCACTTATTTCTTATTATCAATAAAGCTGTAACTATGGTAATAAGTTGACAAAGAGTATAATTCGAGCAGTACTCAATTGATTCATTGGGAAAAGAACTAGCTTAAGCAACTACTACAGAGACAATCGTCTTAGTCCACCCAACCAGTTATCCCCGTAACTTTTATTTCAGGTGACATATTTCCTTCTCCGAAAATTGTTAGTTTGTTTTACGTTTCCTCTGAAAGACAACGCATATCTACATTATACCTCGTACTCATTGATATAATGCCTGCGAGCTTTGATATGCTAGTCCGCTGCAGGCCGTACGGGCCCTATACAATGGTTTTCCTTGGCTTGGTCACCCATCCAAGTACCATGTCCGACCTTGCTTGGCTGTAATTATCGCATCAAACGCGTTCCACTACAGTGCTAGGTCGTCGCCCGGTAGAAGGATTAAAATTAACAAAAGAAATTTGGAAAGAGGCACTTCAATCTCCTAGCAATATGAAATAGACTTTACGACCTATTCCCATACGTACCAAATATACAAAAAAATTTTATGGAAATCTACCGAGCAGTTTCGGAAGAGTACGAACAAAAACACCGTAACACGACATTTTTATATAAACCATGAATAATAAAACTCACTTTTCAGTGGTTTTTCATCCTGCACCTCTGCAGATTTGGAATAATCACAAATTGTGGCCAAAATCACCAAAGCCGCCAATGACAATACCAACAAACTAAAATAATAAAATTCATTTTATTTATTAAATAATATATTGTGTCACATAGATAGGAATTGAGGTTTAGCAGCCCAAAACTATTAAATGCACCAGCGAGCGTAGCGAAGCTATGGCAGCTAATAGTTAAGGGCTGCAAAAGCGCTTCCTGCATGTGTGACACACAACTGTTTCTCGCCTACCGAATTAACCAAAAAAATGGTTGCTAAACAATACTTCCCGTTCTATTTTTGGTGTTACTTTGATTGGTTTTTCGGTGAGGTATATGCGAAAATAGTATATTAAAATATAAGGGCCGGATGTCAAGCTTTCCATCTTTTGGGTTTGTTATAATCACCCGAAGCTTGCGGAGGGCATTTACCAAATCCGGTCGTTTTTTTTTTAAATTGTTATCATAGAAGTAGTAAATACGAAACAAAGTGCAATTTGCTGATTAAATTCTACATAATCACATCATTAACAAAGTGAAATGCCTTTTATTTCTAATACTTATGCTTCAAACTGTTCGATTAATTTCAATATCCATTAATTTAAAGTTAAATTGCTTTGTTCATTTTGATATTTTGCTAAATGGTTTTACATAATTTTTCAATTTTGAATAAAGTTTTTGCAACAATCCCAAATTTTTACTTATAAAAGGTAAGAGGGCCCCAGGGTCGTATTTGCAACCTACTTCTATGGTAACAATGTTGGTAAATTAAAAAAATTGATCGCACAAAGAAATAAATAAAAATACTTTCCAAAAACATATGTCAGCTACATCAAAATATTGACCGTCTGCTTCCGTGTGACATAAGACTTCGCTAAATTTTGCTTTATATGTGATGTTCTGTTGAGTAAATTTACTTTCAGTTTTTGATAAGTACTCATTCAGGTATTCTTCTAGGTCTAATATCGAACAAGACGATGGTATACACCAGCCAACATTTATAATGTTTCGAGATTGTTGTGACTTATCATGATATTTCTGAAAAAGTATATATAAATATCAATTAATCAAACACTAACTCAAAAGACCAATTCAGAATCCACTGGCAGGCCGGCCATATTATACTGGAGGTCACAAATTCTATTTAGCTTTTATTGTTTTCTGGTAATGGTTAGACTTTAATTAACAAATAGGTCTTGAACGTATCCAAAATACCATCGTTTAGTAGTGTTGTCAAGTTTGGAATTTAAGAAGCAAGGTATCTTTTTTTCGATTTCCGTCAACTTTGACAAAGCAAGGTATCTTTTTTTCGATTTCCGTCAACTTTGACAAAGCAAGGTGACTGTTTAACTGATCCTTCTGTTCCACGCTGTGATTCTTGGAGTAGTGATTTAAAACGATTCCCCCTCAGTACATCACAACTTTAATCTTGGTAGTGTACCCTCCAGTCAATTTTTGTTTAGCTAATGGACTCGGTTGCCCTCCAGTACAATATGGCCGTCCTGTCAATGTCAAGGGTTCTGGAAAGGTCTATTGATGAAAATACTTCTCCTTCAAACAACCCTTCAGTTACAAACTTAATCAGCTTTTAGTCTATCGTACTTTTAAGTGGGTACTGCGAGGCTTAATTTGAAATGAAAGTGAATGTGAAAAACCTGTTTCGTTGAAATTAAGTCAGTTTCACTTCAGACTCTATTGCGGAAAAAAGTGCAACTGTTGATAGACTGCCTTTTTTCTAAACACTTGTCACGCAACAAAAAACAACAATTAAAGAAGAAATGGGTGGTGTGAAAGTATAAGGATATCAAACAAGACTCATTGGATCTCCCTTGAATCCTCGAGATTATTTCCTAGCCCAATATCTTTTAAATCAACTAGATCCCTTATGGCGAAAATAAATGAAGGGATTATTATTTCCCCAAATCCAAATGAATTTAGTTTGAGGGCTAATCCGGCCTATAATTTTTTCTGTTTATCCATTCCTGAGGCCCCAATGAACCTATTTCTTTCCATCGATTGGAGAATAATTTCCCAGTGGCGATCTCATATCTAGAATGACATTAATATACTTATTTTAGCAAATATATAAATCAAAAGTTCATAAATGTTGAAAAAGTTTTTTTAATCTGCCAAATATCAAATGAATTCTGTCGAATATTTCCCTCATTGGATGAAACAACACAAATGGATATTTTGTATTAAAAAAAAGAAATAGGAATTTAATATTTAAACCAATATTTCTATTCGGGAAATATTCCCCCGAATTACACTCGTGCTGTCTTGGAAAAACTACATTAGGTCATTTTAATATTTTGTTAAAAGACCCCTCCACCTTCGGTGTCTGGCTCTTTCTCCAAAATATGGAAATGAACTCATGTAGCTTTTAGACAACACGCTGTGATGCGAAATTATCTATTTGATGCACTTGTGCAATTACTTCCGAAAATGTCGTAGTAAAATAGAATGGGATGATCCGATACGATGAAATTGAAGATCGTTTTCGACATCGAACGACCCAATAAAATCTTGTCGTGAAATAGAATCCCGCTGCTTTATTTCAAAAGAGTGCTTTATCTTGCGTTAATTGTCCAACCCAAAATTCAGTCTCAATAGCAGGAAAAGCAAAAAAATTTGATAAAAGCACATATCGGGTGTAAATTGAAAGTAAATTGAAAGAAATCTTTGTACATACGTATAATCTTTGAAATACTGATTGGTAGGGATCGAAATAGAGAGAAAATTGATCCCTATTTCCTTTTGGCTTTGGTATCGTAGCTGTGAGAGTTGCCAGACAATATTGTGTCGGAAATGGAGCGTTTGCTGATAAACACTGATCGAAATGACCCATTTGGAACATGCTTCCACGTAGAATTCCAGCAGAAGATTTTGACGTTGAATCCCACACTAAAACAAAAATACAACAATTAAAACTTGCAAGCAGATCTCACGAGGTGGAATTGAAACATTCAGACAAGCCACCAATGCACAAAGCTTGCTAGATAAGAATGAGGAAGCATGAAGGCTAAGGCTAAGCTCTATAGATCGAGTTTCAAATCACTTCAGATCTAAAGATGTTTTCTGTAATAATATCACGAGTGAGTGGAAGTAAATTGAAAATAATTTGACAGATTTTAGAGCAATTGTTTCCAGGCAATAGATAAGAGAGCTCAAAGGGCTGAAGAGGCTATTTCGAAATGGTAAGAAGTTTGAGAAAAGGCCTGGAGAATTATCTAATTTGTCGATTTCTTACGTGGTATTGTATAGATTATTATTTGACGTTACAATCAAAATAACTTTTTTCCACGGTCGGGAGTAGAAATCAGTTTCTATGACATCAAAATTAAAACAGAAGTAGTCGATTATTCCCAAGGGAGTATAATGCTCCCAAGGGTGTTTACATTATGCTTATTGCAATATTTGCAGCCTCCACAATCTCTTCCAACTCACAATTATTCATTGTGAACTAAACAAACTTTAAACTAAACCAAACTAGCACCACAGATTATAAAGAGAACAGATGCGAAAGCTTGACAGAGAACATTAAAAAGAGAGAGAGATGGGTGGACATACCCATTTAAATGCCCATCGTCTTATGTCGACTCCGTTCGGGCTGTTTCGCGAAATTTGTCAACAGGGTTGTCAATTTGCATAATATTTAATAATCTCCCAAGAGTAATGACTATTTATAACAAATCATAGGAATGTAAAAATAGGTATTTAATAAATACATAAATATATATTCGATTATGATTATTGTTTTAATTCATGGTGCAGTTTTAAAGATTTAGTGGAAACTTCCAAAAAAACTAGATCCGGCACTAGAAATTGTTATTGTCCCCGAGTCAACAGTGCAATTTGGTAAGAAATTCAGAAAATATTTTAAGCTGGCAACATCGCGGCCATACCGAGTTAAAGGTCCAAGGTCATTGACGACGGAGCTGAAAATCGTTTGATGTTTTACCGGGATTTGTATCTGTTCTCTTTATAATCTGTGGTGTGACGCTGGTTTTGACAAGTTCGCGTATATGACTGCAACTTCAAGTGGGTTCTTCTTGCGTGAAACGGAGTCTATCTACTATTTTTTTCAAACTTCATGCCAGATAAAACAATAAATGAAAACAAATTTTCCAGTAAAGATAACAAGATTGAATTTTCATCTTATTTCACTCTATATTCCCTTTTTGGTATGGTTGTCATGGTAGAGGCAGCTAGAATAGCTCTGCAAAGCTTGCTGTCGACGAAATGTGCTGCAGTGTCTGAAGCTGCCTTTGTCAAGTTCAACAAATGGTACACTGGAAAAAAGTAGTGCACTACTCTGACTCTCTGAGAACGTTTTATTCTAGTCCGTGTTAAATTTGAAGAAAAATGTGAACATTGAAAAATACAATTTGCGTGCATTTTGAAAAAAATTGTGTTTGGTAAGGTGGCTGATAAAAATGTACGCTCTTAGAAAATTATTTCAAAAAACCATATTCTTCTGCTATGCATGGTACGTTCTAGTATTTAATTAGGAACATCAAATTATAGAAAATAAAGAAGAATCATTCGAATTCGAATAACTCTAACTATATTATATTAATAAAATATCTGTAGTTCGCCCAAAATGTATAAATATGTATATAAAAAAATCATTGTGAAGTTCCATGCAAGACTGGAGAGGACATCTTCACTTAAATTTGGGGGAAAATCTTAATTTTACACTTCACCTTTTAGGGTGGCATTTAGGAAGTGGGTGGGCTGAACTGAACTTTTTTGCACGAATTTAGAAACTACAGGGTGTTTTGTATCAACATATAAAATGAAAAACCACTCAAACAGTTATCCTCCGAAATCAATAGCTTTCATTTTACCACAAACAATTTTATGGTTGACATCAATTAAAAGTTATTCAGTTTTCATTTTAGGACATTAAAAGACTTACTTTCATGGGCCCATAAAGTAAAATTTTTCAAACTATCCATATACAAATCACTATGATCCCTGCAAACTGTATTTGTAGTTTTCGAAACTGTAACTGGAAGGGGAGGAAATATCTGTAAAACCTCATTTTTACCGAAAACTTTCACCGAACATCCGCACAGAAAAAACACACACCACCTCAATAAACTCCACTTCAGCATCCCGGAAGCATTTGCGGTATTGATAAATGGGAATTGTTTGGAAATATATAACAAATGAAGAAAAATTGCAGCCTGAAAAAGCTTTTATATAACGCGCGAAGGTGCTCTGTCTTTCACATCCTTGAAAAAAGATTTCAAGTTTATATTGTCATGCACTACGACTATTGTTTACCATAAATCTTTTATTTAAAAAGCATTCAATCAATCTTGTTATATTATCATTAATTTTTTTATAGAAAAAATGTTTTATATTTCGGATATTTATAAGGAATTGAATGAAACAAATAATTGCAATAAGCAGTGTATTGGATTTTATTTCCTAAATGTAACTTTGCAATTAATGTCATTTATTTGGAAAGAAGATGGAGAAGAAGAAGATTTTGGACAAGCTGATAATATATTAAAATATGAAAACAGTTTCTCTTGAAAAATAGAAAAAAAATCTTTAGATGAATTTATTTCATTTTTAAAATTTTCCAAGCGAAATAGGTTTTTAAGATTCTAAGCAATATAACATTTTTTGTTAATTTAAACTGGAAAAGTCAAAAATGACATCATAATCACAAAATAAGAAACACTTTTTATTACACCTTTAAATATAATATCTTGAAACTGTATATTTCACCAAAATTTTTAATTTTTGTCACTTACTTCGAACCTAGCAATGTTCTACCAGCCCATCTTTATTGTCTATTCTGAAGTAATGCGCGCGACGGACGGGATTTGATAGACTTTGTTTCATATAAAAAGAAGCCACGCGAAGTTGACCAACTGTCTTGCGCAGAAATCAAAATCGGTCTTGTTTATCCATGCCGCCTCGTAACTAACATCGCCAATCGTTAAATGAAAGTAGGTATAAATATTTAACAATACCAAGTATTCTCTACTGTACCTCGTACAGCTTCAAGTAATTCACAAATATGTTTTATTTACTCCACATAACGATAAATACATTTATTTTGTGTAAACCTACAAAATGTGAAAAAGTTACGCTACTGATTTGAATTAGAATGTCAATTTTACAAGTTAGCGCATACGAATGCAACTTCAAGTGTCTTCTTCTTACATGAAACGTAGTCTACTTCTAACAGTATAATTCTGTGTCTAAAGTGTATATTGGAACAAATATTTTTAAAGCTAAAATAATTATCTTCTTGGCAAACACAAACAGCCTACCGTATAAAAAAAGAAGAAATGTTTTTTTTCCAATTTACAAAACTGTTGTTACTGGCTATGACGTTTTAAAAGTGACACTTGACATATTAAGTCAATTCAATAATTTCAATTTTCGGTAGAGCTTAAATATTTATAAGAAATATGATAACCGAATATGAAGTACAGGACACGGAGGAGACGGCAGAGCTACAGCAACTTCCACAATACGAAAGTGAATTTATGAATGCTAAAATGTACTTGCAAATGGCGAGTACTAATACTGGAGACAATTTGTAAGTATACATAACCGATAAGAAGGAGAAACTTGATAATTACTCGATTGTGCCTCACAAATATCTCATATCCTCTTCATTTTCTGCTGCTAGGACTACACAATTTGAAAGTCATGAGCACTAGCACGAAGCTGATAGCATGGATATATCTTCAGGGGTCTGAAACATATGACCATTGGAAAGCTCTGATAGTGATACTACTACACTTCAACCTTTTGGAACTTTAGTTCTTTACGACAGGTTATGTTTGAGCGACCGGAGGTCGCGACGCAAAAGATCTGACCGTTACGTTACGTTATGTTACGCTGCTTCGTTATGTGCCTTACTTGCGTGCGTTTGCTCTCTCCTGAGTCTCTCTCTCGTTTACGGAGCAGCGATTCATATGCTTCGGCCGGGAATCGAACCCGGGCCGCCCTCGTAGAAGGCGAGCATTCTACCACTGAACCACCGATGCTACATTAAAATTCTATGCAAAGCTGGTATTCGCAGTGCTGGTGATATACTTTAATTTGTTCGGATAAATTTTTACTATTATTTCCATAATTTTTTTTGCGCCATTGATCTTTTTTGTTTATTTACAGCATCGGTTGTCAGGACGGTAGGTTGTGTTTACTGGTTTCTAAGTTTAACACGTCGGTAAGTGATTTACTTACCGTTCAGACGTCGAAAAGTAATAAATTTCACCAAAATGCAAAATATATTTCAAACTGATCGAGAAGTATAAATGTCATTTTTGGCATTTCGTTCATTTCGAAGAAATTTAAATTATTTTATTCGGAATTTATTTCAATACGATCGTGCAAAAAATGGTGTAAGCATCTCGAACGTTAAGGGTAATTACAACGTTTGCATGTAGATTCCTCTCGTAAAATTGGACAAAAT
Source organism: Galerucella calmariensis (assembly GCA_910591675.1). Lineage (NCBI taxonomy): Eukaryota > Metazoa > Arthropoda > Insecta > Coleoptera > Chrysomelidae > Galerucella > Galerucella calmariensis. The sequence goes on along the minus strand of CAJUYG010000177.1, from coordinate 100,779 downwards.
GATATGAGGATTAATAGTCCTGTAACGGTAGTCCAGAACAAGGCCAAACCTTGAAAATAGGTCGGGCCGATGCCATTTTTTTTTAATTTGCAGATATTGATGGCTACATTCACCTCTCAAAATCTCATATATGGAGAAATGCCCGCAAGGCCCGGAAAATGGCCCTCGCAGCCCAAAAACGTTTTTGGCCGATATCTTCCAAAATATGGCACTTAGAGATTTGCGGTTGATAGAAATGACGAGCAGTTCAATACCTACAAAAATGGTCTCTATGGTTTTTTTCGCTCACCCAATATTTATTGCAAAAAAGGGGTCGCGAAAATTATCATGCTTGGAAAATAAAAATACGGCATTTTCTCAGCCAATGTGTGAGCCAAGGGGACTGGATATACACGTATCTAGATTTTTTGAACTTCGAGGGTCAATCGTAGATGGCGCCACTAGTTTTCTCCCTCCTCACGTAATTATCCCGGCAATGAAGGTGCCCCCAATAACTATCTGTTTCCTGAAAATTTTTGGAGTTGAGAACGCTGTTTTGTACTCTCGGCCTGATCCTTGGAGCTCTTAGGTCTTCGGCAATGTAGCCTAGAGGTCTGCCAATTTTTGGCAAGTCATTTTCAATAATTCGGCAAAAAAGTTTTTGAAAAATAAGATTTATTTTTGAAAGTATATGAGAATTGGAACATACATGAACAATTAGACATCTATCCATCACCATTCCAACACATTTATCTCAGATGGATGTTGCTGGCTGACATCATCTACCCCCTCTCCATCCATGCCTTCTGTTTCTTCCTCTTGCTCAGAACCCGATAAAAGGATCCATTATCCCTAAATTCCGGGATTTTCCATAAAATTTCGGAAAACTCCGAAAATCCGGAAAAACCGCCCTGACGAAAACACGTGGTTTATTGGAATGCGCGAGAAAATGTTTATGTAATCCCCCGGAGTGTCTTCGAAACCCTTCAAAGTCCCATTATTCGGAAGGATTCGGTCAAAATACTTTTTATAGACAAAATACAACTAGATTCATAGGGGGGGTCAAAATATCGACCAAAATTTTGCTTTGGCGGGAATTCCCAAAATTCTGGGGGCCCAAAAAAAAACCAGTGACAATATATTATAGATGCAGATTTCTCCTTTCAAATGAACTTTGAATCATACAAAAATATGCATAATTAGAAAAATTGTCCATCCGCTCAGAAATTGAGGAGCTGAGAGCGCCTCCCGAGATCCAGGTCAGATGTAAAAAATACGACGCGCGTTTGTGGCCCGTTATCTCGAAAACCACCAAATTGACGACGAAAACGATAGGGACCATTTTTGTAGGCATTGATCTGATCTTCATTTCTGTTCAAATCCGAAATCTCTAGGTGCCATATTTTGGGAGATATGGACCAAAATAGTTGGGAATTTGGATTTTTGGGCTCTTCAGGGCGATTTTCAGGGTCTTGCGGTCATTCCGTCATATATGAGATTTTGAGAGGTTAATGTACACATCAATACCTACAAATTAAAAAAAATGACACTGGCCCGACCTATTCTCAAGGTTGATACCCTTATTTACTGGACTATAAGGGGTCTAGCACATTTACTTTTCGAAATACAGGGTGTTGAAATTTTGAAAACTTGAATGTTTTAATTCGATAACTTTAAAATGGATGGATAAATTGATTTGACATTTGGCAGGTTGTTTTTAAATATAAAAGGGCATATTTTGATAGAAATAGTAGTTTGTGCAACTAGTGTAGATATGATGGCCATATCGCACGAGGACGAAGTTCAAGTGCGATATGGACAATCCACACGAGTCGAACAGCATATTTTTTCTGCGACCCACTTAAGAAAAAATCTAGAAAATAAAAATTTCTATAAACTGTAATATAACTTCAAATTGAAAATTTAACAATTCAATTTTATGTTTCCACAAATTTTTTGTGGTAAACGTACAGTTCTTGAATATCCAATTTGTATAATGCTACGGTTTGCCTTTTTAAATATACGATGCTCTTATAAGTAGATGTTGCTAGTCGGACTCCCTCATGAAGGGTACCGTACCATTATCTATAATAATGAATATTCCGCTAAATATTTCAAGCGTCTACCTGTTGTCGTTATTAATATCAAGCAGAATAATTATTTAAAAATAAAATTAACAATAAAAAAAAACTTATTCACGGGGAATCGAACCCGGGTCTACCGCGTGAGAGTCTGATTTGCTTACTACTCGACCACTGAGAAATATGCAAATTGTTTATCTATAACGTCAGATGTATTACATAATTTTTGCTTAAAAGGAACTGAAGTTCCTACCGTGTGTCCCGCGACACGTTCTACCTTTTTTTCTCTAATTTCGTTAGGAACTTCACTCCTAACTCATGTTCAATTAATGCCAGACAGATGGACAGAATAACTTCTTGGTATATCGTCATCTACATATAAAGTTCAAGAAATTTAATCAATGACGATAATGGCGATTTCAATAAATTGATGATTTGATATTGAAAACATTTGTTGTTATAAAATGAATGAGTATGGTACCACTGCGACCAAATTAGATCTACGGTGTCTTCTTCTGTACTCGTTAAAGCCCACTCCCTGATAATACTCCTTCTATGACTAGAGGTCTATTGGGGTTTGAATGAGAAGCTGGAATTTGCCAGATAAAGAGAAATCTCTTTAGTGATAAAGAATAGTATACTTGTCAGTATGTGCAGAGGTAATTACCCTTCTTCCTGCTAGAAATGACATTCACCCGACGCCTTTAGCTTCATGCTGCACAGGTGTTGGATTCTTAGTTGGTTTCTTTTAAGAGAGAACTTTCGATCTTTTTCGGTTGATGTTCCCGAGAGATATTGCTCTATTCTTCTCTTCCTTTATTTTCAGTTTTGACCTGAAAGCATGAGAGCCAATCCCGCAGATCGGTTCGGGTCCTTCAAAAGGAGCCTCCGCTACCTCACTAATTCTTGATATGATAAAAATTTGTTTATTTCTTCCAGATACGATCATCTTTCTCAAACATTAAACAAAATATTAGCAGAGAGACCTCAGAATATCATTGATTTTTTCGAGGAGTACAGTAGGAAAGTAAAAGAAAAAAGGTATAAACCATTGACTGATCATTTGGAAGATATTTATTGTCCTCCGGGTAGTTTGAAAATGGCTCAAAAAACGTTGCCAATGCTCAAAGTAAGGAAATTAAAATTTTTATTCTGTTGAATTCCATGAAGTGGACCACAAAGTACCAATAGGATTTTGTTTATTATTCCTAGAAACAATTAATGCTGTTGATAAATTGTCTATTGAAAAATTTCAAATTATTCTTTGTTTCACTATAGTCTGTTTCTTATGGTCTGACAGCACGCGAAAAGGTCACAGATGCTAGTCAGGTAGTAAACCATAAGCGTCACCGTTCATCTAAGGAATTTATTTACTATTTAATTTTATACCCGAGACTATCATGAAGAAATGACTGCAGATGTTTTTGAATGAATGAATTTTATTTCAACTGTAATGTCGACCGAATCTAATTAAATAAGCAGAATAAACTAATATCGTAATCTCCGCCACTGCCGCAATATTTATCGTTTATTTGGCATTGTTCAATTTTATGACCATATTATTGTATTTTGAACTGAAACAGGGATGTATAGATAACCAATACAGACACCTACTTGTTTTGCATTAGAATTTTAGTATTTACTTGTAAAATTCTTAGGATCACTCTGTAAAAGATAAATTTCTATTTGAATATTTAATGAGGCTACTGTGCTGTCAGACATTAAGAAATAGAGTATACATCCGTAGGGGTCAAATATTATCTCATTTTTCAATATTTCAATAAACAACAAAAATACATTTTCAATTATCAGTGTTTTTGTCCCTTTTTAACCACTTCTATCCTCTCAACAATGTATACTTGTAGCCTCTTCCTCCCACCGAACCTTCCACCGTAGATCCAGCCGATCTTGAATTAGCGGACATGTCCCAAAACAATTTGTTAGAGTATCTATATTATTTCGAGCAATGTGGATTAGGTATACCTAGAACGGAAATATTTTTCATCATGATCTCAATCAGAAAACTTATACACACCGAACCAATTTCATCAATAAGGTAAGTTAATGGTATTATGGTAAAATACCATATGCTGAATAAATATACACATTTATCTTCCATGTGTAGAATCTCATGTAGGAGAAAGAGTGAGCACTATAAATTGAATTTAATAGATACAAGAGAGAACAGCATACTTCCCCTCCACGACACGCCCAGTTTTATAGACACTGTATCTATTGTATTATATAGCTTCCTCTCTTCCACTCTATATCTATACAGAACATAATTATTTGCCGAATATGTATATCCTTTATTAATAGCTTCAGCTAGCATTACACAAAAATAAAGATAAATAAATACAATTTCAATTATTAGGTACAATAAGAGTGGATCTGATCAGCCTGAATATTATCACAGTTAAAGAGACTGCTATATTTTCTTTAACGTATGTCCGGCATTACAGTACACAGTACAGTAGGCTAATAGGTTTGTTCGTCGAAAAATGACAGACACATTACAAAATTATTTACTTATTCTTTATTTTTATCAGATGTATGACAATAAATCAAGCTCTTCTTCAAGTGATGAAGAGCATTTAGTTCATTTTTATCAAGGACATCAAAAATCAAAATTTTACACCCGTTTGTACAACAAAAATTGTTAATTGATTTACAACGAATCACAAACGGAATGTCGGAGTTTGAGAAATTTCCAATCGATTGGAAATTCTTTCTACGAACAAACCTATTACCAACAAACAGTTGTATGTCGCATTTAGCAATCCATTACATGTCATTTATGAATATCACAAATAGGTTTGGCCCTAATATAGTTCCCTGAGGTACACCTAAGGTACATTCCTAACTGATTCAGGAATGCTCCGTGAACTATTTGTTCGAACAAACCTTGAATTAAACTTCAAAGTTTATCGTTAAAGATCATAGTTAATTTTTATAATTTGTACCTCATTTTTCACTTATACCTAGCAATTACCTCATGTATTAAAGAAAAGGTCCTACCTAAAAAATAGGTAGCAGTTTTCTGTAAACCTTAACACCTTGGTGCTAATGCTTTGCGGTATAGCCAAAATTATGAAACAATACAATAATTCTTGATAAACAGCATCTGGAACGCTATTGAAATTTAAAAAACCAAATTTAAAAAAAAAACATTTAGTTATTGTGTAATTCTCATTCAAAAGAAACCAAATAAAATATTTCGTAGTAAGACAACAATTTTTTGTTCAATTTAAAACTTTTAAAATAATTTCCTGATTTTGTTCAAATTTTAAAGACGCCGTTTTTTAAAATTCATTTTGTTTTTCATCTAAGACTCGTTTCAATACACATTCTCAAGGTAACGAAACCCATAAAAAGAATTCACAGATATACGTAGGAGAGCTTTGTAAATGAATAAAGAACTATCAGGAAGGAATTAGATATAATTTTATTTAAAAAAAGGTAAATTTAACTACACGTTTTCTTTTCTATGCGTTAGATGTTGCCATGAGATTGACCAGTGAACCAAATCGTCTCGTGTATAAATGAAGAAATCTTTGTTTCTCGCAAGAAAAATGTACAATTTATTATATATTTAACAATCTTAGTTTTCGTAAAAAAAATTTTATACACATTATCTTCATTCTGAACTGATATAAAAACGCATACAATGTTTATATTACACGCGAAATTAAAAAGAAATCACTAAGATTCAAGTCGGGAATATAAAATATGAATAGTTGATGTAAAATTAATGCTCTCACTCATTTATTTTGGATGTCTTCAGCAAAATTCATATTAATTGCTTCCACGACGATTTTTTTTCAAGTTGCCGGGTAATAAATTATGGAATATTTTTTTTTTATTTTAAATTCTTCGTTAAAAAAAATTGTACCCAACTTTTTTTGGAAGGAAATGCAAACAAAGGGCCCATGTGAAAAATTCAACTTTCCACACACGTTAGATAAATAATTATTTAAGCATTTCCTTGTCCTGTAAGGTATGTAATTAATAATGTGTGTTTGATAGGTTTTGGGGGAAGATATATGGTACTCTGAAGGATTATATAATCGTAGAATGTGAACTGAAGGACGAAGAATACATTAAGAGAAACGAGGTAATCAAAAATGTTATTCGTATAGCATATGCAGTATACTTTGAGCTACGTCCACTTCGTATATTTTGAGCGGAAATTCACGCCATAAAAAAGTGTCCAGTTCAATATTGATAAAGGATTGCCATAATGCCGAATAGTGAAGCAGCCATTAAAGCGCTGAGCTATCGTGTAATCAGATCAAAAATGGTGTGGGAATGCCTTGGAAAACTCAGTAAACTAAGCGAGAACAATATAGTCACCTTACTGTGGATTCCAGGACACGCTGGAATAGAAGGAAATGAAACAGCAGATGAACTAGCATAGAGAGGGACTGAAACACCCTTTTGGGGACCGGAACCCTTTTGCAGAAACAACTACAATGTAATATTGAAAGCAGCAGGCGAAAACGAAAAAAGAGAAGATCTGACCATTGGAAATATCTAAAATGCAATGGTTTTGACAGCGATTCTAACGGCACATTGTCGCCTGAATCGACACCTGAAAAAAACTCAAAATAATGGAGGAGAAGCAAAATGTAGATTATGTGTCATGGATGGCGAAGCCCCCATTCAGAATCCTATAATAGGACAAAAGATCTCAGGACAATAGGACAATAGGTCTCAGTAAATGCCACCCCCATATCCAATATAAATACAGTATTTTTTTAATTCTGACTGGGTAGTGAATCAATTGCAAAAATGTTGGGTACTGTTTATTTTGAAGTACACTCTTGAAATAATTATCTATCACCAACCAACCAATTCAAAATAATGTTTGTTTAGATTTACGCTCAAGATGCAGAGAGAAACGAACTGCCGGTTATAACTATAGATGAAGGAGTAGTTTTGGAGGAAAATAGAATAAGACAAGCCTTAGATGAGATTGCGAAGCAGCAACAATTGGGCGGAGAAGGTGGTGGGAAATATCCGAGACCTTTACCTCCATTACCTAAAATTATATATGAAAAGCCACCGGAACCACCGTCTGAACTATCAGGAATTGGGTTGAATAAAATGGTATGTATAGATATGATCAACTGCAAAAGATGTCCCTAATACCTTTTATTTTGTTTGTTAATTATTTTGGGAAATTACCTAAACCACAATCTTTTTTCTATTTCATAATTTAAGAACAATCAGCTTATTTTTTAATTCTGTTCTACACTTCCGTCTACTTGGAAATTTATATCCATTTTAATATTTGTCTTCAGTCTATTTTCTTTGTTGTCCCAAGTATTAGTTTTGGTGGCCGATATGGAATGCTAATGCCTTCTTAAAAGCTCATTAGTTCATCATCGATCAGTCAATCATAATTCCAGAACTATTTTTCTAAATTGACCAGAATCATTGTTCAAGGCCTATTATGTGTGTAATGGTGTCGGAGAACCATGGGTTCAACTACCAGATGTAACACCAAAGCAAATTCGTATCGCTCGGCAAATATACAAATCATTTACTGGCAATTTGGAAGAGCCCATATGTACTTATCCGGAATTTCCAGGCAAGGAAAGGGAATATCTTAGAGCGCAAATTTCTCGAATATCTGCAGGTAAATACATCGATATTTGTGTCATAAGTGCCCTTGACAATTGTCTTGTTATAGGAACTCAAATTTCTCCTTTGGGATATTATTCTTTCGGAATCGGAGGAGGTGGAGAGGGTGGCGAAGAAGATGAAGCAGAAGAAGCTGCTGGAGATATGAAAACTTCTTTTACAGTTAATCCCAAATATGAACCTCCACAACTGAAAGATTTGTTGGATATGTCGTTATCGTTTTGGGTTCATCACGCTCAATATATTCTACCCCAAGGTAACTACCCATTTTGGTTTCCTTATCCTGTTATTTAAACGAAATCTTTCAAACGCAGTTGTCGCATCCACCCATCCATCAATCCTATGATATACTTCTAATTTGTGTACTTTAAATATTCGTTAGGTCGAACAACGTGGTGGAATCCGAATCCGATGCCAGAGGTCCCAGATGAAGAACTGGGTGAAGAATTAGGAGAAGAAGAGGAGGAAGTTGAAGATAAAATAAAAATGGAACGTGTAGAACCTGAAACAGGTCCCCCTTTACTCATTCCCATCGCTGAGGATGCATCTCTGGAAGCTGTACCTGCCTGGAGCGTAAGATGCTCTTCTGGTATTATAGACGATTTTGCTCTTGCTGTGGTTAGATCAAATATATGGCCAGGTGCCTATTGCTTTTCCACACAAGGAAAACTGTTTCAAAATGTATATTTTGGTAAGATATCACTGAAACTTTTCGCGTTTTCTTCGTAAATGTAGGAATTGTTTTAGGTTTCGGTTTGAAATATATGGAGAATAACTTTTCTCCATTGCCTTTGCCAGCTGTCGAACAAGAATATCCGATCGGTCCGGAGATCATGGAAATTATGGATCCAACTGGAGCAGAAGAAGAGCAATGGCGTATCGATCACCTACCAAAGCCGAAGATAGAGCTACCGGTAGTAGAGGAAGGAGAAGCCGAAGAGATAGAGGAAGAAGAAGAGGAAGAGGATGAAGATTAAAATTAATTTTAGGTCAAAGTTTTGTTCAGTTGCCTTCGTTATGTTACAAAACATATCATTGTTACTCTTGTTCATTTCTTGGATGTGCTTGTTATTTTTGTATAGAAATAAAGCACTTGTGTTATAACGTCTACTATCTATACTACATAGTTTTTGAATATTTGTTTTTTGAATAGTGTTATTTGTCGTTTGCTTCCCTTTCCCGAATATCGCTTGTTCTCCCTCTCAGCTTAGACCACTTAGATCCTGCTCCAGCGCCTTGAGCCGCATGTCTTATTAAGTTTTCATATATTATTATTCAATAGATGATATTGACAGCTTTAAGACAATGCATATGTAACTATGCTTATGAACAGAACTAAATTGCCTGCGCTTGTATCAAATTTTTTGTCATATTTAACGATTTCAACAAATACGAATTAATTTAAGAGAAGTGCAATAAAAAGTTAAAAATCTTGAAAATGGAGTGTTGAGTGGAGTTCAACCAAGAGTACCTTTTATTTTTTCTCTTATTTTTTGGGAATGAAACCACAATAATGTTTTTTATCTCTTTTTCGACGTTTCGGTAGCGTTCCAGCTACCTTTGTCAAGATTATCTAATGATAAAATAATTTTTGGTCTCTATCTGACACAACGAAAAAAATATGACAACTAGACAATCAATAATATTTTGAAGTTTAAGTAAAACTACAAAACTTTATTGTCAAATTTTATTAAGGTCCATTCATAGTAGATCACATATCTGGTAAAATGTGAAATATTTAATTTTATTTTATTTTATGAAATTCCAAAGATATGATAGTCTACTAGAAATGGAATCCAGTGTGAAGTGCACGTTCCAGGAACGGTTTTATTGGGATAGCGCTTTTTTTTAGCTTATTTTGGAAATGATGTTAATAAAACGCGTTTGTTGTTACTTTTTTGTGTATGATTATTTTTGTTTTCAAAATATGTATGACTCAGTTTGGTGATTTTGTGTATTGAAGTGTGTATCGATTAACAACTATTCCAATGATAAATCATAAGAAAACCTGGATAAAAACTTATGATGCTATCCTGATAACGCAGGTAACTGATTATTGGAAATTTCTCTTTCTAACATTGGTAACCAAATTTGACTTCATTCGGCTGAAATACTAGCTACATATTTATCCGCATTTAGTTGTATTGAAGCACTTTCTTTGATTTTTCGTCTTTTATTATTGGGCACTTTCAATATTATTTTTGTCGAATCCCATTGAATTTTATGCCCCTCTTCCCAAGCATGTTTACAAATACCTGACTTAAAGAACTCCCTATCTTTGATGTATTTTTTATGTTCACTTATTCGGACTTTCAATGGTCTAGATGTTTCACCTAAATAGAATTTGTCGCATTCACAAGATATCTGATATATGCAATTTTTTGAAGATTGTTCTTCATTTTTTGGTTTTGTTTTTGTTAGTATAGATCTCAACGTATAGTAATCAATTCAATATTTGAACTATCTTCAAATCTAACTATACGTTGAGATCTATACTAACAAAAACAAAACCAAAAAATGAAGAACACTCTTCAAAAAATTGCATATATCAGATATATCTTGTGAATGCGACAAATTCTATTTAGATAAAACATCTAGACCATTGAAAGTCCGAATAAGTGAACATATAAAATATATCAATGATAGGGAGCTCTTTAAGTCAGGTATTTGTAAACATGAGGAAGAGGGGCAGAGGGGAAGAGGGGCATAAAGAGGGGCATAAAATTCAATGGGATTCGACAAAAAAAATATTGAAAGAGCCCAATAATAATTTTTATCCAGGTTTTCTTATGATTTATCATTGGAATAGTTGTTAATCGATACACACTAATAAAAGCAAAATAAAAGAATGGAGAATGGGTTTTTAGATCAGTCAATGATATTATTGAATAAAATAAATTTGGAAGTTAGATATACTTACCTCCAGCTTGAGCTTTTGTTCAGTTATTAGGCATTGAAAAAAAATCAACAAATTCAACACCAGAAGCTCAGCATTTAGCTAGTTGCATGAGAAATAAAATAAAACGCCATGTTTACTTTGTTATGTATTGAATAAAGACGGTTAATACAAAATGTGTATGAGATATGGGGAGATAAATATGAAATCTGATATGATACATTGAACCATATAACTAATATAATTAATATAAAACAAATTTAAAAAATTGGGTCGATTAATATTTATACGAATTTAAATAGTTACATAAAAAAGTGTAAATATACCAAAATATTTATATAAAAAAGTTATTGGTAACTAATTAGTACAAACATGATTCGATTTTTATATTATCCTTATGTAACAAAAGACAAACTCTTTATTATTATCATTATTATATGCAAAATTCCAGAAATAATATCAATAGACACTTGAATCAATTTGAATGAGAAATAATTCTTGGTTGTTCTCATAAATTGCGTCTTACATAGAGCGGTGTGATTTTTTTGGTGTATACTTCAATTTATGTGCATTGAAGAGCTTCGTTGTTGGGTTCAAATCTATCAAGTACTTACCATCGGTGTAGCCGTCAAGCTAGACCAAAAAATAGGGAGGAACCTACAAAAATTCGCTAAAAATAAGTATGAATATTCACCCCATTATAAATTGGGACGCCTTCATAATTATGTGGGGTGGATAGTTTTCATTAAAACGCTCTGTATATTAGAGTATAGGATACCTTTTTAAACCCACATTGACTTGTAAGATATTCAATTAGTCAAATAACCACATTTCTCCTGTAAAATAATCTTCCCAAGATTTTTGATTTTTTGTTGGCATATAAATTTGATTGAAGTCTTTCAACTAACGAATTATAATTGTTGAAAATAGACATAATTTTATTCAAAATAATTAAGAGCTCTAGACCCTAGTTTAATTGGAAACATAAAAACGATGCATTTTCGTTGTTTATTTTGATATTTTGCAACCATTTTTTAAATAATTATAATTTTTAGGGTTCCGTACACATAGGGTAAAAAAAACGTACTCTATTACTAAGACTTCGCTGCCCGTCCGTCTGTCTGTCCAGACTTTATCTCTACAGACCCAAATTAGCTACTGATGACAAAATACCTAAATGATACTTTTGATAAAACACAACTTAATGCTAAAATACTTTTTCACAGTGTGATTCGAATAAAGCTGCAAGCATCTATTATGATTCTCAGTGTATGCCAGAGCTAGCTGTCACCTTCAAGGTATTTATTTTTGTCCCTTAAACATCAAAGAATTTTCGCCGGGCTTCACTTCTTGTTGTTGCGTGTATTTTTTGATTATTATAGATAATGGTACGGAACCCTTCGTGTGCAAATCCGACTCGCACTTGGCCGTTTTTTTCCTTTTCTGAATAAATAAAACAAAATATAGAAAGTTTGAAATTCATCAAGATCTGGCTAGCTTGGAATTTCTAGTTTGTTATAGAAGTATCACAATTTCTTTATAATTTAATAACATAAAATTAAAGCTCAAGAGCTGCAGGTTTTGATAACAAAATAAAGTTAGGCATCAAATAATACTTTTTTAAAATGTCATCTAAAAGTTGCAATTACAAATTTTTAATCATTTAAATTCGCAAAATATAACTTAACTTTGCTTTAGATCTCCATATATCACATTTTATGGAAGATAGTAACCTTTTATTATTTTTCATTTAAGTTGAAATTAAGTTTAAGAGATTTGAGATTTTCAAACTTTTTTCTACATAACTAGTACTAAGTAATACCCTTTGGTTCCACACTAATGATTGATTAATTTCGATTCAGTTTAACTTCTGTTCCTTCTTACCTGCTCAATCTCATTTTTATTTTAGCCAATGTTCAGCTTAAGCTACCTCATCCTCATTAACAAGGATAATAGCAAAGGAGTGCCAACAAATTCTACCAAAGATTTCATTTCAAGTTTGTGATTATTTTCAGGATAAATATTTAACGTTGGGAAAAAGTAAAATAATGTGACATCTCTCTTATATATATATGAAGTCTATTAATTGTAAAAGATTAAGTATAAAATAATAAAAAATATAGCTAATTACAAGGAGTAAAAATATTCACATATATTTAAAAAAATGTAATGTAACAGTATATGTTTAAAAAAATGGTATAATAATTATCATTCGGTATATGATTCGAGTAATGTTACTAATAAAAAATTTTTCGTTAGAAATTCAACTTTTGGTCAGAATTGAACATAACTCAATCTATACAATGTGTGCTATCCATATTGCGATTATTTCATGATCACTGTGTAATAAAAATTCTAGAACAAAACAAAACTTTTAGTATATATAGTGCTTACATAGAATCAACAGGATCATGAAACAATCAAGTGGATTACAAGTAGCTACAATCCTCCATTAATTCAAGTATTTGACTTTTTGCAATCCACTGTAACTTATTAAGGTTTTTCTTTTTCTAAGTCTATGTTATTTTTTATTTAACTGCACTACATATTTTTTTTAATAATAAAACCCAAAAATGGTCTTGAATATCCGAAAATATTATATACACAATTTTCATTCTCTTAAATTCCACGCTTAAATCTAATTATCTCTTAAACAAAGAGATCCCATTTGTTAAGTTAATTTTGTTCGAGAAGGAACTTAAGTATTTTTTTTCGTGATATGTAATATATAAAATTATACGTATTTTAAGTAAGTAAGGCATTATTTGACGATAGTAACACAAAAACAATATTTATCTGTGATAATTGATAAGTGTTAAGTAATAAAAAATTCGTTATTTTTATTTTACATAATTTCCCACCAGAAGTAGGTACCTACTATTGAAACTGGTGAAATAACTAGTAGTGGAGAATGTGAAGGTTTATCTCCTTTTTATTCAACTTCTCTTTGTGAATTATTAAAAAATATGCCATCTGTTTGACAATTATTAAAAAATGATTTGAAAAGTTGATAATTACAAAATCTCTGGAGCTATTTTATAGAGTTAGCTGTGCTCCTACTAGTTATTTGTCGAGATAGAGGAAGAGCAAGCTTGAGTGATATATTCCGTAGATCAAGGATCGTTTCAGTTATCATCGTTATGTACTGTAAGTACCATTGTTCTATTCAGATTATAACCTTTAACCAATGCATTAGAAATACTATCTATTACATCAATTATTTCCAAATAAACATTTTTTATGTAAATACGTTAATTTTCAGTTCATTATTTTCATAAAACAGGAAACTTTATTAAATTATCATGAAAAATTTAAATTTCATTGTTAACAAAATTAAGTGATGATATGTAATTTAATTAATGAATATCAAGTACAATCGATATGTTTGAATGTGATAATTATAAGTATAAGAAAAAATTCTGACCATTCCACAAATTCTAATAATACAATATTTTTTTGATTTAAGCAATGTTATGATGAAATTTATGTGAATGAAGCAATTGAAAGAAAATTGCAGTTTTTTTCATATTCCATTCATCTCACATGAACTTACTATGATTTATTATATTTACGAAACTGTATCTAAGTGTAAAGACTTAACTATCTTCAATAGTTTTCGGGTGTCAAGTCTTTACTATTTGGCCAAATTTCTTCCTGTTACCACTTTGACCACTTTGGATTGAAAGTTTACTTCTTATGTGATCCTAACATCCATATTGGTCTATGTCCTAATTAGTTGTGATAGATTCGGCTGCTCTTTTCAGTCAGTACTGCTAGTTGAGCTGCATTCTTCTTGTAACAATATGCGTTCTCAATTATGATACCCCTTTAGGATCAGGATGTATCTCTACATGTGTGAACTAATCGGTACACGTCCACCTGTTAGTTGATGTTTTTTTACATCCAAAATATTATTATTATTATTAAGAAATAGTGTCAACTTTTCACTTTTGTTCACTCTTGCTGTTTGAATTTGTAAAATAGGTCGAAATTATTACTTTGATTTTCAGTAATTCTACACTTGATAAAATTATTGATGAAATCTTGATAACAGATGTATTTTTTAACCTGTATAAATAACAAGCCAATAAGTTACAATGCCTTCTTCAGACATCATAGAACTAGAAATGTTTACTCGTCTAACTTTATGTACATATCCATTTTTTTTATATTTACAAATCAGATATTAAGACCATCTAGGGTTTAGCACAATCCTTAGTAGCAATTTCTTATAACTAAAAAGCGGGATGATCATTTTACAAGTTTTTTAAGTGCTGGGACAAAATGAAATATTGGGATTGGAAAAAGAATTATCATTAAAAAACAAGTTATACGATGTAAATTTAGATCTAGTCGGGTTCTAACCTCAATATATTTATAAAAAATAAACGTAGCCATAATAATATTTTTTTCACCATATATCACATCATAATGGTTTATTTTAATTTCATTGGAATCAATTTTTTATTAAATTATTCACCATTATAAATTTTCATAAAACCAGAAAAGGACTGGTCCTAATAGTTACGGATCCCAAAATTCTGCTGAAATTAAATGACTTTAGCAAGACTTAAGTAGGAACTAAATGGAAGGTGAACAGCTTCATGTTTTTCAGTTTTATTATCATATTAGAGCACTTAGTTTTCTAGAACTCTAGTTAAATTTATTCAAGTACCTACAGTAGACATTTTATATTTAATAGTTCATATTTAACAAAAGCTTAGAATAGACAAAGGGCAAAAAGGACGAATTAAACTTGTAAAATGATCAAACCAGTAAACATCATTGTAAATAAAAATATCAAGATCCGTTATGCAGATATTCACGTCCAATAATAAATTATTATTTATTCGAAGCTGATCTGCTTTTGAAATTTTCGCGTTTTAAGTTTTACTTATATTAAATAAAATACTCACCCACAAGAAAAAAATTAGACAGTATAAAACTACATATTAATCAATAAATAGTAGCAGTGATTATCACAGAGAAATAGTAGTTAATATAGAATGGTAGATTCGGTAGTTGTTAAAATAGAATTTAATTTAAAAAAATGTCATTAGCATAATAATATGTCTTATATCTCTGATGTTGCACAAATTTTTTATTAACTATTATCTAGCAAAAAACACACCAACAAAGAATAAAAAGCTATTGTGAGGTTGGAATTGGAAGCAATTTTTCAGCTCTACCTCGTAAACGACGGAAGGTGCTATATATGGACCAATCGAATTAGCTGCCGATTAAAGTTTTTTATTCAAGTATCTATACGTGTATTCTGCCAGTGAGGAAGATTATTCAGAAAAAGAGTTAGGTTAAATTAGTAGTGAGTGAATTTATCCGGAAAAACACTACGGCATTTTGGCTTATATCTATTTATATTACACCATACAAATTCAGGTTCTTAATAAGTCTGATTACTTTATTCAGTAAGTGAGTGAGATTATAATTCGGAATATTTGACATTTCAAGAATTAATTTTTTAGTTAGTAACAAGCTATTTATTATTTGGGACTCAGTTTGCCGATCAATGTTTTTAGTGACTCTACTAGAAAATGGAAGTATTAATAAGGATGTGACAGATTGCAGAATGCGAAGATGCAGGGAACATGTACCGAAGAAAATGTTGAGCCTGTAACAAAACGTTGCAGCGTTGCATTTCTTTCATAACTAATTATTTCTTTTTTATCGAGCGATTTGTATATCTAATGAAGAATTCTACCTATTTACCATGCCATAATATACTCAGCTATAAATATTTTACCGACAATTTAATGTGTACGGAATCGGAAACTAAAATAATAAAAAAACAGATTTGAAATGTAGATGCGAGTATCATTGATTGAGTTGAAAGAACAAACAATTTGGAAGGGAATGCTATGAATGGACTAGATGAAACTACTCTCATGGTGTGTTTATTTGTTGATAGTCTTTGTATTTAAATTACGAATTCCTTATATTAAAATATATCAATAAATTATTATTTGTGCAACTTAGTAAAAAGTTAAAAATATAAAAGAAAATATAAAATACACTAAAATATCCTGTGGGTGTGGTAATAATTTGGCATCGAGATGGCTACCCAAAAAATGGACTATAAAAAGACATTTCACAATATACATATAAGTCAAAGTTGAAAGAAACTGCTTAGGTCATAATAATGTTGATCGTGATTGTTTTGAGTTGTTTTAAAACAGAAGAACTTGCAAATTCTTCACAATGAGAAGGACCTAAAATGTTCACGACGCATCTTCATGGTAAAAGAATCATGTATTTTGTGTGTTCATGTTTATTGGAACCTTAATATGATCTACCAAAAGTTTGAACTTATTTATTTATACAAAGACAATTATAATGTATAATGGGCGCTAAAACTGATCATTGTATACAGACGATTGTAACTTCAAATAACATGATTTTCGAGAAACAATAGGTATGTACATTGTGAAATGTGTCCAAAATATCAATACATTAGTTGCCGAGCCTTGTAAAAAGTCATGTAGTTAAAAGTTTTATCGGCCAATAGCACGTAATGGCAGCCTGACAAACGAAATTATTGCTGAAAAAACGTAAAATGTAATTGTTAAGGAGGCACGTAAGGAGGTGGTTTCCTATATGTAGGGGTGGGTTTTGGTCTAGATTGTCTACCGTTGTCCTGTGTACGAGTAAAAGGTGGTGGAGGCTGATACGGTTCCGAATCATCTGATAATTTTACGGAACCACTTTTACTGTATTCGGGAGGAGCTAGCGGTGGTTTTTCGTCCTTGAGAATAACTGGCGCTTTTGTACCTGGCTCAGGTTTTTCTTCTAGTTCTTCTTGGAAAATAACTGGAATACCTGGAAACAAAATACATCCATAATTTCAATCAACATAATATATATAATGTCTCCCATAAATGAAGAAAAAGTTTATCTTACATTTCATTAAAAAGACTTGTTGGTAAAAACATCTACATGACTTTGTAAATTGTAAGTTAAAGGATTAGTGCCTGTATAATTTTCTAAAATTTCCAGTTTCCTTATAATTGAGAAGTGATTTACCTTTATTCCCGTAAGTCTGTCTTCCGTCTTCTTCCACATTCATCTTTCCCATCCGCCTTCTTCTGTATAAAACAATAGCTGCTAACGCTGCCAAAAATAACATTATGAAAACTATAACTGCCGGTACAATGAAGGTAATAAGGTATTCGTCACTGCTAGATTGCGGCGTAGTTTCTTCGAGTGTAGTTTCTTCGAGTGTAGTTTCTTCGATTGGTCTCCTAACTTCCGTTCGTGGTTCTTGTTCTCGCACTCTTTGCTTACAGTTGCCAGTTAGATGTACTTTGATAGTCGACACTCTGAATTCTGGTTCCATGATTGAATGGACCTATAACAATATATTTTAATAATTGCAAATTTTTAGGAAATTATTGTTCAAGTTGATAAAACGTTCGAAAATATGAATAGTAAAAGTAACAAGTAATGGTGTGTGATAAGTCTGCTAATTCAAATAAAACAATTCTATTAACGTCTTGTACAGGAAGTCTCACCAGGAATGGACTATTAATAGATCTGAATAGTAATGGTTGGTGACGTCGTGAGAGCGAAGGGCGACCACTATACTTAACTCAAAACATTTCTTGTTTTATTTTATACGTAATCGACAAATAATATGACATTCTATGGAAATTATCGCTTAATGGTTCAACTTACCTTATGGGCAATAGATCTATCGTTCATATTATGTAACACAGATTCCAGACGTTTGATTTCTTCTTGTGGACAACGATTTACTGGCAAACTTTTATTAAACCACGTAACAATAGTGGAATCATACGACCGTTTAAATGGAAGAAAATAGAAATTATTTGCACTAGGCTCTTCGAATAAATTCTGAAATGAAAAAAATATAATGAATTTTTCGGCATGGTAAATATGGTTATCAGAAGACTAATTGACAAGGAGCTTCATGATATGAAGAATTAAAATTGTCTAGAGAGGAAGAACGACGGAAGTTAATTTTAGTTAATTGAATTTTAATTTAATCTTAACATTATATAATTTAGCAACAAATCCACAGAAATTGATAATATATTGAAATATCTAAATTAAAATAATAACTGATGGGGAAATATACAAAATAAGAATAATAATAATAGAAACAACAGAACAATAATAATAATATAAATAAAAGAGCAATAATAATAATTCTTCATATCACAATTTTTTTCTTCAATATCAATATATAAATAATGTAATGTAACTCATTTATCGTTTGCAATATAATTCCATAAAGGTAATCGAAAACTTTCTGGAAATTTTAATAAAAAAAATTTATTGATAACACAGCTCTACAAAAAGAAACTTTTTTTCTGTTGCCCTGGATATCATCGCGAATTTTAACGTTTTCAAGTGCCCAGATTACGAATATATTCATGAAAGTTCTCAATGTGCTATCAGGGTCGATGGGAGTGTCACATGATAGCAGATTCTTGCTGGACTTTGAAAAGAGATTGTTCCCTGAAAAATTATAAAAGAAAAGCTCATAACAGGCGTGTTATGAAAATATTAAATATATTTTCGACATTCTCCTCTTTTTTTTCTTGGATGTATCCTAATTTCTTAAAACATAACTGTCATTATAAATATTATGTTATGTTGTTTCTCGTTTTTTTGATTTTTGTAATGTTAAATGAAAATGAAGATTTAAAAAAATCAGAGCAAATCTTAAAAAATCATTGATAGTTTCATGAATTGTGGGCATAAATAGACCCAAAATCATTTTGATATCTAGGGTAACAAAACCACTGTAGAGCAGTGTAATTTCTATTGAACCACTAGAGGAGTAAGTAGCTGGCGCACATATGAAATCATGAAGTAAAATAACATCTTCCACATATAAAAATCGTTACAATATATATAAAATAGATTACATGTATTTGTTCAATGCTTGGTTATAAATTATTAATTATATTAATGCCCAAAAGTGCTAATTTTAATTAAATATGAAGTTAATTAAGCATAGGGTTGAAATTTCAACATTGAAATATGTGGATATAAAATAGTAATGCAATCAGTAAATGGTGATAATAAATGTTTTTGGTTTCGATTTTGAAAAAGTACGTTTATTTGTCGATATTTAATGTTGATTATAATCTTCAAATGGTATCCCATTTGATAAATTAACTCGCGTACTCAATATTTGTCTGTAAACCGTAATTTCATGCCGATTATAAACGACGGAAGAGTGATATTATTCGCTTCATTATTTTTGGCAAATTAAACAACAAGCTTTTTTAATAATCCCATTTCGACGTTGAAATGAAATTATAAGAGAGATTTTGGCTTATTTTCCCAAACATAACAAAATACCAATTGAACTTATTTTCATCACCCAATGCAGCTTTTTATTCAGCTACCCATCCAAATTCAAATCCTAAGATGTTCCAGCAAGAGTAGTTTATAACACTATTTTATTTTAAAGCGTAGACATTTCTTTCTTACCCTTAGTAAAGAAACATGTCTTTCAACTCTATCCTCAATTTGCTTAGCTATATCAGAATTGAACGCCATCCGCAAAATCGCAAGATGCTCTTTTGCGGTTGCAATACCACCTCTCTTATTATTGCAATACTTTTCGCTTATGAGCGACAACGCTAAATTCATTGCTTATTTCAATGTTTGCTAAAAACTTGATAACGTTGTCGAGGTTGCACTTGTGTCCAAGAAGGTCAGATATGTTGTCGGGAAAGTTGAATTTAGTTCTTAAGGAGTTGTATTTTTGATATTCTATCAGGATATGTTTAGCCATTATATTGGTTTGACATCAATTAAAAATGAGGGTGTCTTCTTTTGTAATTAAGTGGTTTGTGGCGAGTAAAAATCACTTGTTTCCTTCTTGTTGTTAAAAGGTTAGGGCGTTGTAGCGTTCTATTATTTCTCTCAACTTTTCGGAGCACTGCGAACATTTGTTTTACGTTGTTAAAATGTGTACTTAATATTAATATTTGTTTATTCAATTTTTAATCTTTGAATTGAACCAAATTAAATCAAACATCATAAGAGAGAAATCAAGTGTGACGCATTAATAAGTAAAGTAAAGTAAATTGATATATAATATTTCAAATTTATACATACCGTTAATTTTTCGACGAATTTCTTTTGTAAATTAGCATTATTTATAAATATTTCGTGTGGGATCTCCGTAATATTCATGCTGAATTCAACATTATACGGTTTCTTTAGTGGTGGATATACCACAACTTCTAAACTATCGGTTGCAGGAAGCCCACCACTGTCGACACAAACAAGCTGATATTCACTTCTACCAGCTTTCCTAGGAATACCAAAAAATTCTCTATTTTTACTATCGAACTGTAGCCAATTATCCGGTGGAATGGGTTGTCTATCGCTAGTGAGAAGGGATATGTTTAACATTCGCGAATCCACGTCTTCAGGATCATAGAATGTATCCTGAAAAATATATTTTTGAGTACATTTTTAGCAAAACCACTTTAAATATAATACTCACGTCTTTAACTTTGTAAACTAGAAGTTCTCCAACTGTAGCATTAACTTTATCAACTGGGTTTCTCAAGATTGGCGAGAAGTTCATTGGAGGAGTCACAGGAGTGAGTGGTTGTTCACAAACTCCCAATTCGCGATATATAACTTTTTTTACCCGAAGTTCGGGAGATAAAGCCATGCTTAGTTCTCTTGAAGGATCTCCAACTTTATTTGCTGTTAGTACCTAGAGAAAATAACTAATTTTAAAAACATTCGTTTAAAATTCGCGCTCAACCAAAAATGACTGATGATATAGCGTTAATAGTCTATGGGTTAGGTTAGGAGTGAGAGCAGAAAGTGTACGTGTCAGTCAGACGACCAATTTGTAGATCGACACTGTCAAAATTTGATTTTGACATTGAAATGCGTTGTTTATTTTACGTTGATTGCAGAAAAATATGGATCGAGGAATGTTTTTACATTTAACATTATTACCAGTGAAATTTGAACATGTTTTGTTGATGGAAACTGGTAGCTATCCTTAACCCACGGAAGTGAAGACATTTATGAGCCTCGCACCTTATTTTGGTGCCAGGTGAATAATAGAACGAACGGTGCGGTATTTATGTAGCGCTATTTTAATAACGGTCTGCCTAGGAAATAAGAGCTATTGCCATCACTATAATTTAATAACGTAGCGCTGCGTTATGTAGGAAATTTCATAATCTGTCTTTTCCTGTATATATACTTATAATTTTTAAGAAAATCAAAAACCAAACAACCTTACTATTTGCATATTTAAACGCAAACGATATGTAACCGTAAATTACGCGAAACGCTAACGCTATTAGTGCTAGAGACGTAAAGAAGTGAATCGCGCATTTTATAAACGTCAAAATACCGCAAACGTAATTACCGCAGATCATTTTTTAACAAGCAATTAGTCTTCACCCCCGTTATGATAATTTATATTCATATTCTTCAATAAAGATAAAAAGACCATCAACACCTTGTCGCTTATGTCTCATGTACTTCTATGTTACCAAATTTCGTACCGTATATAAAGATTATTTATAATTTATACAATCTTTGAAGAAAATTGGTATACTTTATTTTCTAAAAAAGTAGAAAATAGGTTGAGGAGAATATTAATATTGTATAATAATATTCAAGAAAACAACTTTAAATCATTTTAATAAGTTTTCACTGAATTTAAGAAGTATTTCCTTAATTTTATGGGACGTGAAGTGTGTCGTAAACCTGAATGCGACCTAAGCATAGCGTGAATCGGCCATTAGTATTTTCAATCAGTGACGAAGTAATTATTTTCCATTAAAATTATTATTTTATCACAATTATGTTGGCAATCCATTTATTATGGCTCTCAAAATTATTTTAATACTATTTTTTATGTGTTTCTTTTGAATTTTACGGACATTTCCATAATTAAATCTACACACAGTTTAAATTGAATAACGCAACTGAAACTAAACAGTAACGCATAAATTCGTTATTAGCCATATAAATAATAATGCTCGGTTCAGTCATTGTCTAACGATCAATGGAGAACAATTTGAGCATTTATTGTAAATTGAAATTTATGCGTTACTTTACCTAAGTGTCCCTAAAAATAAAGTGAGCAACGGATAAAGTACATCTCTGCAAAGATTTAGGGTCAAGTGGTGTAAAAGTGAGACAGTCGAAAAAATGGTGAAAAAATGAGACACCCTTCAAACTTTGAGAAAAGTTTACAGTTATTTTTTTTTTGTAATTTTCTGTTCATCCTCAGTCCTCATATTACAATGTAACATAATATAAACCTTTATTAACTCTGCCGATAACATTTTACAACACAATAAAGTAGATCATCCATAATATAGCTTTTAAACTTTTAAATTCCTGGCGCTTAAATTTCTTGTTAAATGTCAACAAAACTTCGCATGGAGACGGGACCGGTCGGAAAATTCTCGCAAATGTCTAAAGATATCAACTATCACACTAAGCTGGAATCAGTATAGCAATGACCATTGAACGGTGAGTTTCTTCGCTGGGGTAAAAAAGAGACACAGTTTGAGGTAAATATGAAACAGTAAATGGGTAAAAAAAAGACACAGTTTTTATGTGAAATTTTGTTTCAGCATCATGCCTCGTGTATATCAGAAGAAAGCAAAATCATACAGTGAGCAAGATCTTAAGATGGCACTGTCGTATATTCAAGAAAGGAAGCTAAGTTTAAGACAAGCCGCGAAAAACTTTAAAATAAATAAATCATTACTAAGCAGACGCTTAAATAATAAAGCATTTGGTAAGCAGGGACGAAAAACTAGTCTGCCTCCCGAAGTTGAAAGAGATCTTACTGAAAAAATTCACGTTATGGCCAAATGGGGATTTGCAATAACAAAAAAGGAAGTTCAATCAGCAGTTCAAAGTTATGTTGTGGAAAATTCTTTAACCACACAATTTACGAACGGTAAGCCAGGAGATGATTGGTTTCGATCTTTTTGCCTACGAAATCGGTTAAGTCAAAAAAAATGGAGCAGCTTGAGTTAAGCAGACGAGTAGCAACAAGTGATCCATTCATAATTTATGGATTTTATGACCGTTTACAAGAAGTTATGGTTGATTTGAATTTACAAGACAAGCCGGGAAATATATGGAATTTAGATGAGAGCAGTTTTTGTTGGGATCCCAGTAGAATCAAGGGGGTTGCTATGAAAGGCCAAAAAGTACACAGGAATATATCGGGGTCCGGTAAGGAAAATACGACAGTAATGGCTTGCGTTTCTGCTGCAGGACAATTGTTACCACCGTTAATAATATTTCAGGGTGCAAATCTGTGGACAACTTGGAAAGCAACTAAAGATATTCCTGGCACAATGTACGCATGTTCTGAGAAGGGCTGGATGACAACTATAATATTTCAAGAATGGTTTGCTAAGTTTTGTACATTGGTTAAAGAAAGACCTCTACTTATAATAATGGATGGTCACGTAACACATTTAGACAAAACCACAATTGAAAATGCAATTAAAAATGAAATAACCTTATTAAAACTTCCAGCTCACACCACAGATTTGCTCCAACCACTGGATAAGTGTTGCTTCGCGCCTTTAAAACTCAAATGGAATGAAAGGCTAATAGAATGGCAGCGTCAAAACCAAAGAAAATTATCGAAAAGTGAGTTTTCAGATTTATTGTGTGAAATTTGGGCGGAAGGTTTATCATCAGACACCATTGTAAATTCATTTGTGGCTACTGGTATATACCCTTGTGACCGATTAAAATACCCAACGTCCCGTTTGGATCCAACAAAACTAATTAGGTATGAATCTCTAGAAATTAAAAATAAAATAGAGGAAGAGATATTTGAACATGTAGAAAAGGTAACCGACCCAATTGATATTCATGATCCTTTGTCGGTAGCATTACCTTCGTCACAGGATCTGCCAACAGATTCAACATTGCAGGATATAACAGCACCTTCAACATCACTTCATAACATATCGGCATCTACTTCAATATCATTTGAAACAATTTTACTGGAAAAAATAGGAAGATCGACTCCTCAGCCAAACCGTCGAAGAAAAATTGATAGCAATGCTAAAGTACTTACCAGTAAAGAATATTTAGATATGATCCATGAAAAAGAAAAATCAACAGAAAAACTTTTAAAAAACAAAAATGTTAAAAAAATTAGAAAGCGTGAAAAAAATGAGTCAAGTGAAAGCGAAGAGCAAGAAGTAATTTGTCAAGATGAAAGTGATGTAGAAAACTTAAATATGGAAGACTTAGTTGAACAAGAGGGTTATGATTCTGGATGTGAAAACAAAGCTATCACCATAAATGATTATGTTCTTGTGAAATTTGCTACGAAAAAAAAGGTGGTGTATTATGTAGCCAATGTTCTTGCTGCAAAAAATGGTTCCGAGTTTCAAGTTTCATATTTAAGACGTAAGGGTAACAAGTTTGGTTATCCTGACAATCCCGAGATATATGATGTGCTGCAGGATGACATTATAATGAAGCTATCTGCTCCAAGTACTTGTGGAGGAACAGCACGTGCAAGTGAACAACTCGTGTTTAATATAGATTTTGATACTTATTCTGTTATGTAAGTGATGGCGCATTATTATTTAAATTTTATTTTCTAAATTTTAAGTTTTTCATAATTTCGAGCAACTAGCACACCTAATATTTAGTTTTTGTACGAATTTATTGTTTTGTTTCGAGTTAATATAGGTAATTAAAAAAAAATTACACATATTTCAGTGTTTTATTTTTACCCCCTTATATCTCCTTTATCCCCAGATATCATATAAAAACTGAAACTACTGTTTTCGCTTGGTTTCTAAGGTGTCTCATATTTGTACACATGGTGTCTCATTTTTACACTTTTCAGTGGGTAAATATAAGACACATATTCTTGTTTATTCTATTTTAATCTCTTACTTTTAGGTTAATTTAATAGCAGTTTCGTACTCTACCTTCATTGTCTTATCAATCACTTTCAATAGTTTTTTTTTTAATTATTTATTACTACCTTTTTTTTTAAAGATTGATTTTTTGTCTCATTATTACCCCACTTGACCCTACAAGAACTGAACCAAAATATCTCCAAGGAAAGGGATCAAAGGCAATTTTAAGCTTGAGCAAAAACCAACTAAAATCTTAAGTGGTCTTCTCACAGAACATTGTAAAATCAACCAATACCTATATAACGTATAGCTAAAGGCGTAGCATTAAAAAATGCAATTACTAACTAGTATACTGCATCTAGGAAAACTCCAAGTAAGTAGAAGAGGTAATCTCCTCGTTGAAGCCCCAACAGATCCTGCACTTACAAGGAATAATATTATACTTCGTTTTAGGAAATGCACTCAATTTATTATGGCAGTTACTGAATTCTACCAGACCTATCCATAATTTATTCGCTCCTGGAATGTATCGTGAACGAAACGTGACCTGAACTATTGTGTGACGTATTCTTTAGTGTTTTATATTCAACTTACATGATAAAGCGCCTCTATTTCACTCCTAGGACAATAATTCGTAGCGATAGAATCGTTAGACCATGTAAACACTACCGGTTCGCTGGTATAATTAATCCTCCTCACTGTTATCTCCGTCATATTTGTATTGTAAATTTTTCCCAACGCTCTTAGTACTTTCAGGGACCAATCAACGTAGTGTTGGAATTCTTGTTGTCGTTCAATGCCTATTATCAAATTAAATTCGTGATTTACTACAAGATCCAGTTTATGTTGTTGTACGTGAATGATTAATTTTTCTTGAACAGATCCTCCATCTTTATCGAATGCTTTGATCCAAAATATCCATTTGGAAACCTGTAGCGGTCTGAAAATAGCAAAAAGAAGTTTAAATATTTTAATAGAAAGAAATTATTTCACTTACAATCCATAAAATTCTCTTCTAGCAGGATTAAAATTCAACCAACTGTTATTAGTGATCGTTTTGTTGTTAGAATCCAACAACTGATATGTGAGATCGTATTCATCTTCGGTATCTTTGAACGTATTCAACGGCAAAACGAATCTGAATATTTTTCCAGAAATAACCGACATAGATTGAAGACGATTTGCTACGAAGGGGTCGAAGTTTTCATGGTACTCGATATCGGTGACTTCTCTAATTGTTGTTGGTAATCTTTGCGTAGTCAAAGATTCTCGGCGTGTTGTACTTTCTTCAACTGGTGTGGTGGACACTTCTAGCGTTTCAGTTGATGTTGCTGCTGTTGTTGTTGATGTGGAAGTTGTGAAAGTTGAAATAGTTTCGGTGCTATTCTTCAAGTTATTGTAAATTAATTGGATGGTCGTTGTTGTTGTTGGAGTCGTGGTTTCTTCGAAAGTTGGTAGTAGCTCAGATGTTGTAGAAGGTCTTTCGGTTTCCGTTGTAAACTCAACCTAGAACAAGGTAAGTTTGCATTTAGTCCCAAAATTCATTTCTGCCTTATATAGTCTTTTTAAGCCCTTAAACCTTCCAGGAACTCATTTAAAAACAAATAAAAAAGTCCATCGAAATCTGTCCAACCCTTCGGGAGTTCAGTGATAACCCGATTACAACACCACCTACCGGGACCAATTGTGAACATAAACCATCCATTAAGATAGATGAAGTCGAAGTCACAGAGTAGGTGTAGTCTTTAACACATATACACTTTCCAAATATGAATGCTGGATTTCTACCAACTAGGTACTTATATAATTAATTACCTCGGAATCGCCTTCGTCAACAATTTGGAAAGTTGTTGGAGCCTCAGTGGTAGTCGTAGTTGTGCTGGGAACAAAAACAATAGTAGGAGCAGGTGTGGTTGTAGTGGTAGTTGTACTTGTTGGCGTAGTACTAGGTATAGTGATTGATTCAGTTATCAATTCTGGTTCAATCTTAGTAGTAGTTGTAGATTTTACACTATTCTCTTCAGTAGTTATGCTTTCTGTGTCTTCAAATGTAGGCACAAATGTTTGTTTCTTCTTCGACAAGTCTAAAAAAACAAATACCATAAAAGAACCTTTAAAAAAAATGAAGCAGTGGCAAGAATAAAAAGTCTGCAGTAATACAAAAAGAGTAGATACTATGAAAAAATGTAACTGATGTATGAGGGTAGAATAAAAAAATAATCAAAACACATCTGACAGAAATGGGGTGATAAATGCATAAATACATACCTGGTATAACTGTTGCACTTTCGATAGGATCCTCGAGATCATCATCTTCATCATCATACTCGCCATAATCATAGTTTTCTTCATATGTTAGCACATCGTCCGGCTTAGTTTTCGATCTTCCAGCGTTTTGAGATTTACTGGTGGTAGACGAAACAGTTGTTGAAGATACTTCAGTGTCCAACGGATGAGTTGTTATTGGAACTGATTCGTCAACGTTGAAGTTTTTGTTACTAGTTTGAGGGTGTGAATTCTAAAAGAAAAAAGGGATTGAAGCATAACTTAACCTATGTATCTAAGTAGCCAAATCAAATACAAAAGTCTCACTGTGCTTAGGCCAAAGCGTGGTGATATTCCAGGCAGACGTTGGAGAAATACATGCAGGAGTTATTGATAATAATAATAATAGTGTTTATCAAAGAAATAAATAATTTAGTGATTTCTATTTATTCCTGTATTTTTAACAATTATTTTTTAAAGACGTACGTGATATTTTCACATAATTAAAAGTACATTTATAAGACACCATAAAATATAGACTAGAAATATTTTACTAGCAATTAGCAAACATATTCGGCATTGTTTGAAATTTCTCTTCATCTCGGATACCAGGCCACACAGATCAGAAAACAAATTCGCTAGTCTAAGAATAAACACGATGTGCTACTATTAATCTAGAAACGTTCTTTCTCTGTCATGGCACAAATAACAGTAATTGGATGAAAAAGCAGTGTCCAGGCTGGTGGAACAAGGCGCCGAGAGTAAGACAGACTAAAGGGATTCATCAATGAACCATCTCAAAAATTCACGGAGTACCTACCAAGCTAGAATGGGCGTTGGGTTCCTAACAGGGTAATCTAGACAAACATAAATCATCTCGCATACTGTGCTACTATGAAGGTCTGACTGTTCTAAGGGTTTCGACAATAGCGGGGAAAAAACTTTAATCCCCCCAATATATAAAGGACCTGAGGTCTGTCCTATTTAATTTAGTAGCAAGTAGACTCCTAAAAGCACACTAACCAAATACTAATCTAATCTACACTGTTTTTAAAACTAAAAATTTATTTTTACTTACGGGTATACTAGGATTGGGTTCTCCATGATGATGTCTGTGAGGATGAGTAGTGATATCGTGAGATATAGTGGTGCTAGGAACAGTTGTAGTGGGTGTAGTCTTTTTGGGCTTTGGCAAAGTTGCTGGGGTCCGTCCAAGAACCTTTACTGGGTCTTCAAGTTCATCATTATCGTAAGAATCCTCATAATCATCATAATATTCGTCCTCGTCGTTATAGTCTCCACTACCTAAAGAAGAATAAACAAAAATCATTATTCACCTTTATTTCCTTTAAGCTTTTATCAAGTAAAATACAGAATCAAAATGAGCCATTTTAACATATACAACTTACCATCATCACCATAAACAGGCTCAGTTTCCCTCTTAGTTCTAACAATTGGTTTAGTTTCAGTCTTAACTCTCCAGCCTATTAAAGGTAAGCGTAATACTTCGGTTATGGTGCCGTCTTTTGCTTGTTGTTTAAGCTGATGCACCATTGAAGTTGTTGAGAGCCACAGTCTTCCGTCGCACCCTACTGGTACTTGTAAAAGAGATGTTACTTTTGAAGTTCTCGATCGAACATTTCCCGGACCAGCCAGTACTACAGAACTGTCGGTAATGTCATCTGTTTCTATCTGAGGTTTTAACGTAAAGGCACTCTGAAAATATAAATATTGTTTTTCTAAGTACAGATGATAACAAGGAACGAATAGATGAAGGAAGCAGAGGAAGACCAATAATAAGTCCTACAGTTGTCTTCAAAGAATAGATATACGGAGTAACTTCACAAGAAATTATGAAGGAAGCAGAGAAAGACCAATAATAAGTCCTACAGGTGTCTTGAAAGAATAGATATACGGAGTAACTTCACAAGAAATTATGAAAGAAGCAGAGTAAGACCAATAATAAGTCCTGCAGGTGTCTTGAAAGAATAGATATACGGAGTAACTTCACAAAAAAATATGAAGGAAGCAGAGAAAGACCAATAATAAGTCCTACAGTTGTCTTCAAAGAATATATATACGGAGTAACTTTACAAGAAATGTCCTAACATAGTAAGTAATAAATTTCCTTTCAATTATTTTACAGAGTTCACGTGCAGTTGAGCTGTGGGTTAATCCTTTCATCAATTGCTTCAGTTGAAAAAAATAATCAAAACAGAACTGAAATAAAAATTAAATTTAAGAAAGGAATCGCTAGATTTGATAAAACACAAATTAATTTCGAAATTATAGGTTAGTCTTGTATAGGGCAGTCTACTTTATCTTGTGAATGTTTGTATAGCCAACAAGAACCGTTTTTCATTCAATTTATTCCTGCGGTCTTTCCTTATCTAATTTGTTATCGTCATGTCGAGCATCCATCTCGACTTTGTCTTGTCTTGTGAAAACATTTCAAGATTTATTTTTTCGGATATATCTCATGTTGTATGTGGTGTGTGCCAACAAAACTTCCATTTGAAATGAGCTAAGACACTTATATTTCGTAAGTGTTCAAATATTGTTCAAACAGACAAAAAACAAACGTTTTAAAGTATATAATATAGAAGATTATACATTCCTTCCGGAATAATAATCGCCAATATATGGGCTCGCTAACTTTTGTTCTTGTGCAGAGTCAATCGTCATTGATTTCCTGCTTGTATTTCCTCTGTCAAAGTGACCATTGCACTGTGGCATATGCAATTTGATATATAAATTGAATTGTCACTGAATTTGAGGTTATTATTCAATACGGTTACTTACATGCGGCAATCCGAAAAACTGGGCAATATTATTTATGGCTATAACTCTTTGCTTTGGTTTTATCGCCTTGATATTTTTGTCTAGTAGTAATGTTAATATAGTATTTTCCTCAGTCGCTTTACATTTTTCGATAGTTGTAGGCTCATCAGCAGATTCAACTACTTTTATAGATATATCTTCTGAGCTGATATTCCTTCCGATAGCTTTTATGGTTAGTTTAAGCAAACCAACGTCTTGACTTAGTGGTACTCCCCAAAACACTCCCCCTTTTCTGTCAAAAAGCAGCCAGGAAGGAAGACCTTTTCCCGTATGTCTTTTTGCCTGAAAAAAAAAAAGAATAATTTCAACAGAATTCTCAAAAATTTAAATATTTCAATACAACAGAATAGTTTGAACGAGAATATTTCAGGACGGTTTTTTAGGTTTGCAGAGTCAAAGTTTAAAAAGGTTCATTGTTATGTGGTTTTCCAATCATATAAATAGATGTTTTCAGTGGCGCAGATGTGATTATTTCATTTTATCAATTTATTTTAATGAAAATATTCAAATTATTGAGAGACGTTTCCTCTATGGCACTGATTGAAGGATTTTAACAAACGATTTTTGGAAAGCTAAATCTCGTATGTCAATAATAGGTACTCTGCACAGTAACTTTGTAGATAACTTTGTTCAGAAATTGACCAATCACCGCCTTCCTAATGTCATGTTCTCTTTCATTTCTGGACACAAGGCGTGCCACTTTCCTTAGTATTGACTTACCAGTGCTGCAGCGTGCACCACTCTCAAGTTTTATAAGTTAGTTTCATTTATTCCTCACCCTGTGTAAAAATCTCAGGTTATTGCATAGATCCTGGCCACTACATTGCAAAAGACTATCTTCAACAGAGGAAAAAGTCTAGTTCCATCTAGACAATGCACCTCTTTACAAAAACGTTTTGACCATGGATAAGTTTCAAGAATTAGGTACGAATTGCTTGAGCATCAACCGTATTCAACAGATTTTGCTGACAGTGATTAATATATTTTCAGATTTCTGGAATTATTGCAACGTAGACAGTTTTTAAGTGTCCACTGAAGATTTAGCAACTCCTGGTACATTTAAGATTACTCCAATCTTGCATGTGTTCGATCGCTGAAGTCTTTGGAATCATACAAGACCTTTTTTATGCACCTGTAGTCAGACGGTCGGGTTATACCGTTCTCTGCATTAATTCAGTGTTATCAGAGCTGGAAGACAATATGGATCTTTGCGTGATTTATTTCTTAATAATACATCGAAAGAAGCAAGGGAATCAAGATAGGTTCATCCTATTAGTAGTACACGATATATCGACAGTACATTCAAAAAATTGATTTTAACATTAAGAGAGAATTTTCAGAAATTCTTCAACTATCTCAGAATAAGAAACAACCATACAGCAACCGAAGCTGATGCAAGGTTTATTGTTTTTACCGGAGGAAGCTGTAAAAACAGTTCTTTTGCAATTTCACTACGTACCTCCCTTCATAAAAACCCTTATATAGGAAACAAGTATTTAAAAATATGTAGCCGTTGATGTGGTCGGTCGTTTGTGGTCCAAATCTTTATTTTCGAGGGCATTATTAAACAGTCAATCACACGTTTGCAAACAGCGACCACAACTTTCTTGACCCCTACCGGTCCGATAGCGGTAGTGCGGTTTGAATTTTGTAGTCGTAGTTAGCGACGACCGCAAGTGACAGCGCATTCAGAATGCATTTCATATAAGGCTTGTTCCAACTATAATGTATAAACAGTGATGAGATGTCGACTAATTGTATATCAGTAGATGCTACACCAAAAAATCAGTAGCAATCAGTCACCGTCACAAGAACACAGACACAGCAGTTAAGGGGAATCTATCGGCAGCGATTTGACAAAATATCGAAGTATTTTTGGCAAAGAATTTTGAGGTAATGGATGTATTGAAAATTAAGAAAAAAATATATTATGTAGATTAATGTTGAACTTAGAGTTCTCATCGAATAAAAACTTTGAAATGCTAACCAAATTTTGTTGAAAAAATACGAATCATGAGGTAATTACACATATTAAGCAAAGTTTGAGCCCTTGTAAAGAATTAAATATGGATTAAATGGAAAAACTAATTGATAAGAAGTCTAATTTGAAGCTTTATGAATACTATATAAAAATCTCAGAATCCTCAAATTACTTATGACCGTACAATTCCTTATTGAAATTCGGTTGCTACCACTAAAATATCGGATAAAAATCCATCTCTCGCTTTTCTAACCTTCTATGACTGACATTGTCTCTCTGCTTCGGTAGTCGCGTGCCGTTCCATTGTTGATTCAACGCTCGCCGGTCTCGGCGGTCTCCCAGTTCAGTACTGACGAAGCTTATAGAGTAGTACGTGAACCAAAATCCGCTTGGACCGCTTAGCTACCTACATGTTGCGGAGCTTTCATATTTTCGTTATGTGAACTTAAACGTGAGGACGTAGGGAAACAAAAAAATATACAAAGCATAATTCTGCAAGATCGAATTTGGTAGATGCCCCTTAAGCGAGAGAACAAAACTTACCGAAATGTCTGTTACCGGTGTTGCCAATGTGCAATGTCTTTAGTTTCAGATATTTAATGTGAAAACGATGATAAAATTTCGAATAGATTATAATTTTGCATAGAAACCAAAATTAACGTATTGGCCAACGCTTCCTAGCCTCGAACCCCGCTGCGTCGAGTTTTCAAAAATTCCCCATCATAGATTAATTTTGGATAATTGAAGCGGTGTGGTCAAATCGGGAAAATATACTTATAGTAAGGATTTATTGGTATATATGTAGTATATGTAGTTGAAATAATACCCTTCTTGGTGTGCGTCATCGATTGTTAATGTCTTTCTAACACATTACGTAGAAATAAATGGAAAAAAAGGCAGGTCTGTGATTAATCCTAATCAAAATATCAAAATAATGAAACGTTTAAACGTATTACAAACGTTAACGCTAATCTTTGACTTACAAAAATTTGATTGATTGATGTTTAGATTACACTCAAGCTCAACCTATCAATCAAGAGTTTAAAATACTATGAAGGCGTTACTTTCGTAGCGGCAATAATTCTTACATCTTTTTCTACTGTCACACTGACAGTTCTTGACAGGTCTGTACTTTGTTGTTTACGGTCAATTATTATTTATGAAAAGTGAATATTAATCTTATTGATTTATTTATTTAAATAATACAAAAAATATGCATGAATACACGGAAAAACATCAGTATTTTGAAAGTTCTCAAGTATTTTGAGTTAGAAAAAGAAGCTGGTAATTATTAATTACATAGCCTTTTCGAACTTGGCTAAATACAATCCTGATGATGTTATTCATCAAATTTAAGGTTAGCTATATGTCAAAATAGCAAATAAAATAAACGACATGCCGAAAACCCGGATATACGTCACAATCGATGACGCACACCAAAAAGGGTATTATTTTAACTATATACGATTTATAAATTTGTAAATTTTAGCGAAATATACCTAGAAAACAACTACTCTTAAATCAGTAGCTTGCATGTAAAAAAAGTTAAAGCGTGGATGATATAAGGTTTGTTCGAACAAGCTTGAGAATCAGTTCTGAATTTTACTGAGTTTGCGACGATAATTCAATCTACGCAAACTCAGTAAAATTCCGAACTGATTCTCAAGCTTGTTCGAACAAACCTATACAGTACTTTCGCGAGAAATACCTATAACGGTTCTATTACCAGCTGGAACAAACCTATCTACTGCAGTCTGCGGTCCGTCGTTGCAGTCGTTTTAGGAATCGTACTTGCAGAAATATTTGTGAATAGTATACTCAGCTCGCGTACTGGAGAAAAAACAATGTATACGTGAACTTATTGATATAAAACAGTCTTGTATTTAATTTTCAACCAAATACAACTGAAGAAATTATCTGGTTAATTGTTTATTTTACTCAATGCACTCACATTTGGCGTTTTAACTTTTTTCTCACCTTCAGTGAATCCTACTTTATATTTGCAATCCGCTCTTACGCATTGTAATCAACTAATGGATTTTTTTTTAACCGGAAACAAAAATAACCTGCTAGAGAGTTACATAACCAAATAAATCTAAGAAAATTGGTTAATTCAACTAAGTAAACTACACCACGTGCTTTTTATATTATGCCCAAGGAATTTTCATTCGCTATTCAACCATTTCCTTGCCCAACGTTTTATTGCTTGAACAGTTCACAATATAAAACCTTAGAAACTCGAAAGATTGATAAACAAAGCAGTCTGTTTTATTGCTATAGTAAAAAAATCTGGAAAACTCTTAAATGGAAGTTCGATGCCTTTCAATTTCCTTTTAGTGTGTTGGCCGCAAATAAGAAACATCGATAGTTTCCAAAAGTAATGGCGTGGCAATAACAGTTTTCCAACATCGGATTTAATATGTTTCGCCGGGAAAGTGCCCCTTCCGGCGAATAAAATTCCAGTTTATAAGACAACGCAAAGTAATACGAGTACATCATTCGAACTGCAGAGGGATGTTTTCGATGATAAAAATAAACTGCAAAGAATGAGTTTATTTAGATTTAAATGGAAATGGGTAACATAAATGTGTTATCCTATTTCCATATAAGTATACATTTAATTATTACTTGAATAAATATTTTAGCGAGAAAATGAAAAACTAGTACCGAGCAGATCTATCTAGTGTGCCCCCTTACGTCTACTTAGTTCCTGAGGAAAGACTCAGAGTCTAGTAGCTCCTTTAGTTCAATTTCCAAGAGGAACAATTAGAATATTTGCAGGCTTAGCCAAGTCCCTCTTTTATCCAGTAATTTCCACTAGGATTCTAAATTGCTGTGCAATTCGCAAGTATGTGGATGGAGGTTTCTTCTTCCATGCCACGGAAGCTACATTCTTCTTATTCCACCATTTTGAGCTTTTTCAAGTGCCCATTCAGGCGACAATATCCCGTTAGCATCCCTGTTAAGACTCTTGCTGCAGTTTTACTTCTTATGCATTCATTCAATCTCCACAGGTTGTAGTCACCTAGATGAACGAATAATCACCTTTATCACTAAGCTACATCCACAACAGGCAGCTTTCCGGACAGGAACATCTACGGAGATTGCACTGGTACAACTGACGGATGAGCAAAGTCTCAGAAACTAAGTAGAAGTAAGCGGGCACAATAGATCTTTTAGGTCTCAGTATTTGTCTCTCCAATATACGTCTATACATAGATAGATATGGAGGCTGGTCTAGTGAATTATGATACCAGACGACCATCAAGACATTTGGCTGTGAAATGTTAATTTTAAATTGGGCAGTTTAAAGTAAACGGGGCGTTAAACTCATTACAATTTTCAGGAACAAGTCGTCAGAGCTTTTTAAATACACTATAACCTATTACAACCATACATAATTGAAATAGTGCAGTCATGCAGAATTCAAATTTGAAGTGTAATATAGAATGTTCCATTTAATAAAATGTTCCTTTGATCTGGCACGCTGTAGATTTGCGATTAATTTTAAAATAGGGGTCTTTGGCTGGCTAAGATCGGTCAAAATTATATTCCAATATCATTGAGGATTTACAAAATATTGGACGTTGCCGCACTAATGAATAACCTTATATAGAATGCAAGAAATGTAGACATTCACAGAGATCAGGGAATAACAACTGTCAAAGAAGACATTAAAGTTGCGGAGAAGCATGTGAAATGGCTTCACCTTCATGAAAACCCAGCTTTTAGATAACCAACATTTGTTCTGTAGATTGAAGAGAACCAAATCACATGAGCTTGTGATTAGTGAACAATTTACTGATCACAGAAACTAAAAACTGAATAGATGAGGCTTTGACTTGATGAAGATCCATACTATACGATGAATTAAAACAATTTAATTTGTTACATTACATTAAATTTGATTTTTTTTCTTTCTTAAACGAGTGGAGGTATAATGAAGAATTTTTAATTTATGCAGTGCCTTAATTACTAAATTTTACGGATATTGACAAAAGTATTATAATCTATTTACATGGAAATAAAAAGCAAAAAGTGTCTAAATATGGGATTAACTAAAGTATTTAACAAGTTTACCTGGAAATTCATTCACAACAATCTTACCGGAACCTTTTTCGATAAAAAGGTTTAATAATGGAGAATTGTTGATATCTATTTAGTCGTTAGGAAGATTATCTGAATATTTGCTTCTATTTATCTCAAGAGCTTCTAAAATATTTAATTACAGGGATTTAGGTTCTACATGTAAAATTTCAAAATTTGAATCGAAAGTGTGTTGGTTATCTAATAAATGATTTGAGTAGTTGCAATCCGATTTTTGGTTGTTTTTGTGTTTAAAATTCCTAAAGTTTTACCTATATAAATTGTATCACAGTTGTCATCACCACATTTTAATTTATAAACTCCTGATTTGTTTCATTTTGAAAATTCTGATTTAGAGATTAATTAACTGGTTCTCATTAGACTCTGAATCAGAATTTTCTCAATGAACATGACTTACATTGGTTATGGGATATCATTAGATACATAATTCAACTAATAGTTCACTTTGCATTTAAATGTATTTTTGTTATTAATAATTGCTGGAATTTGATTTTACATACTTCATTCTTTGAATGATTGTTGTGTTTGGAGTTTCTTCTGACTATTGATTGGTTATCTATTTTAATTAGATTTAGGAACGGGTTCTCATTAGACCCATAATCTTTTTTTTGGTTTGGTATCAGATTTGAATAATAGGTTCTCATTATACTTTAAAATCAAATCTGTTCCTTTATTTAGATGGCTGATTTTTGGTTTTGAGTGACTACCGGATCACAATTTTTATTCATTAAAATTTGTTATTTGAAATTATGTTCAGATAATTACTTTCATTTTATTTTATAATTTTCAAATTAATTTATTTGCTTTTGGAATCTCTCTTGACCTATTTGTGAGTTTTCTATTTTGAATTAGATTTAGCAATGGGTTCTCATTAGACCCTTAATCTTTTTCGGCATCTTATGATTTGATGGGTTCTCATAAGACCTCAATATATCAAATTTATTTATAGTTTACTTAGGAAATTCACATATTTGGTTTTGGGACATTACCAGATCAAAGAAAATTTTTTACAATAATTTTACTTTTATGCTCATGTTGGATAGCTTGAGTTCTGTGTCCACTTGAATTGTCATTTGTCACTTGTTTTAAAGTTTTAAATTGAAGTAGTGTCACTTCGTCTTCCGGTCTACTAACACGTGTTCGTGTAGTGGCTGAAGAATTTAATAAAATTAAAAATGTTCATAATATGAAGACAATTCAACCCCAATCAGGGGATAATTAATTTTTTTTAAATTTTAAATTTAATGTAATTTTAATAATGACGTTAATGTGTTGTAGACATTTGACTAGGTTTCTTGTTTCATATCTGACGAGTAAGTAATTCTTTACTAACTTCTTTTTAAAAATTTTCCAAGCGCTTTGCAATTTTAAATAAAATTTTACACAGAATACAAAAATGTTTTCTTGACTTTCTGAATCACATTATTATCAGAATTCACGCTAAAATAAATTGGATGATTCCAAAACTCACTCGCTGCGCTCCCTCGTTTTGGAAACCTCATCCGCGTGAATAATAGCCATCATTCTGCACTCGTTGAAGAATATACTATTATTTCATCGGAAACTAAAAACGTTGCTAAATTGTTTTTATAAGGATAAGCCACTATTTTTTGAGATAAATCATCTGGAAATTATTGGTTGATCTTCAGGATTAATTTTAAATATGTAAAACATTGTACAGCGCGCTTTATTCGGAATTTTTCGGTTCAAGTTTACATTAGCCAAATCACTTTCGTAAACATTATTGCGTCAACGAGTTATTAAAATACTATTTTAACTAATTTATCACCAATCATTTCAAGTACTTTAAGCAGTTTTAAACATTAAAACACGAGCCTTCCCACTGCTTACTTCAAATGATTTACTCCTATTTATACAAAATTCAAAACGCAAATTCAACTAAAATATTATTTCGGTCGCAATATACTCTGGAACAAATGGAAATTTCATAAAATATTTATAGTCGCGTATCTTTAGAACCGTATTTTATTCAACTTGTGGTTATACAAATACAGAAACTGCAAAGGAAAATAATGCGAAAAAAAAAACAAAAACAACAAGAAGTTGTACTTAAATTAAGACATAATAGTTGTTGTTCAGCGGCGCATTTATTTCCGGAACTAGCACTACTTAAATATTTATCTCATGAATGTATCTATAAAGCGGTAGCTTTTTTTATTGAAGCAATGCAGGAAGAAAGCTACCACATTAAAACTTATCACGATTTAAACATGCTTATTAGGAAAAGTTACAATATTGTATTGATTATCATTTAGATTCAAAGAAAATTTGTTTTAAGAAAGTGTAATGTACACTCGGTCCATATGTAGCACATTTAGAGAAACACAATTGCAAAACTTTTCAAAAATGAGTTGATAATTATTTCTAAAGCTCCTCTCTATCCGTTACAACAAAGATAAACTTGTAATACGTCCCATATGAGCATCATTCGCATATTGTAGCAAATCTCCGAGATAAATCTTTGGATAATGAATAGTGTCAACAATATCCATGTCAATCTCAACAACAAAAATCTGCATCAGTAAATGAGCAAACGTTTACTGGACCAACTGTAATTAAGAATTGTGTTTTGTACAATTCTTTTTAAACATTATTCGTCCACGTATTGTTCTTCCAGCTTGTCAAATAAAGTTTAATTTAATTTAATCTTCAAAAAATTGCATATATCAGATATCTTGTGAATGCGACAAAGTCTATTTAGGTGAAACATCTAGAACATTGAAAGTCCGAATAAGTGAACATAAAAAATATATCAAAGATAGGGAGTTCTTTAGGTCAGGTATTTGTAAACATGCTTGGAAAGAGGGGCATAAAATTCAATGGGATTCGACAAAAATAATATTGAGCCCAATAATAAAAGAGGAAAAATCAAAGAAAGTGCTTCAATACAACTAAATGCAGATAAATGTGTAGCTAGTATTTCAGCCGAATGTGGTCAAATTTGGTTACCAATGTTCGAAAGAGAAATGTCCAATAATCAATTACTTGCGTTATCAGGATAGCATCATAAGTTTTTATCCAGGTTTTCTTATGATTTATCATTGGAATAGTTGTTAATCGATACACACTTCAATACACAAAATCAACAAACTGAGTCATACATAATTTGAAAACAAAAGTAATCATACACAAAAAAGTAACAACAAACGCGTTTTATTAACAACATTTCCAAAATAAGCGAAAAAAGCGCTATCCCAATAAAAAACCGTTCCTGGAACGTGCACTGGATTCCATTTCTAGTAGACTATCATATGTTTAGAATGTCATAAAATAAAATATTTTATTTCACATTTTACCATTTTACCAGAGATGTGATCTACTATGAATGGACCTTAATTAAATTTAAAAACAAAGTTTTGTAGTCTTAAACTTCAAAATATTATTGATTGTCTAGTTGTCATATTTTTTTCGTTGTGTCAGTTAGGGACCAAAAGTATATTACATAACGTGTGCGGAAAGTGACATTTTTCACACGAGTGGGAAAGATTGTAGCACGAGGCATGAGCCGAGTGCTTCAAGCGTGTTGCTCAAAGATAATAGCCCTTATCAAGCAACACGCTTTCAGCATTCTCTATGACAAAATTATCTCGGAAAATACTGAAGCTGATGAAAACAGTTACCGACTTACTTCAAAACTTTTGACTTCTCCATCAAAATGTTCTTTCGGTACTACCAAATGAAAAGCTTTCCCGACTGGCGCTGTTAAATCCTTTTCATTCCATTTCACCAACTTATCTCCTTCAAATTCCACTTCCAAGTCTTCGATAATATCGAACGCGAAATCCTCTTCGTTGTCAGCGATTGTGGAAGGTATTAAAATAGCCATAGATGCCATCAGTGAGGCAACTAGAAAAAGTCTTGTATGCATTGTAAATTGATGGTGATCGGATCACGCTGTCATTGCTCTGAAATCAAAGAAAATATTTCTCAGTTTAAATTTGGCGTCCAGGGAAATTTTTCTGGAGTTTGTTTTGATAACGAAGAATTTATCTACAATTTGGCATAATAAAAATTGAAATCGATAAAAAATTACGAAAGTTCTTGGACAACGAACTTCACAAAATTTTAGTTGGCCTAGTTTTTTTGCCAGTGAGTGTATATTATAAATCATACTATAAACATAGCAAGCTATTCCAAATTTCAAGCCATACTTCTGACAGATTTAAACCCAAAAAATCCCAAACGAGCAGAACATCAATAATTTTCTAAAGAATGCGCTAGACGATAAATATTTGTTTATAAAGGTAAAATTATTAGAAATATCTATTGTTGATGTAGTTCAAGTATATAATTATTAATACAAATACACGTAGGTCGTATAGTATGTTACTCGTGCTTAAAAAGCTTTGTAAGGCATTATAATAGTATTTAACTATTATCTTTGACATTTAAAATGTACGTAATAAATTTCATTAAATAATTTTTAATCTTCGATTTCGTGATGTATAGGCTATAATGAACGATGGCAGCAAATCGTAGGACTTACACTTCCGCTGCAAATTAACATCAACCGACCATTGGACCTGACTTGCAAGCAAACGGTATGAGTTTGTGAAAGTGAGCTTACACAGAATTTATAAGTACCTACTCGTATATTATAAGTTGTCTCGGTAAGAGAAGTTTTTAACGTATGCTACATGGATAGTTATAAGAAACGTGCTGTTTCTATTTTAGTGAACGGAAATATATATACCTGTGTGGTCAATGAATCGCTGCAAAAATATTCGAATATAAATTATTAATTGCTGATTGAACAAAACAAGATTTTTCAACAAATCGAACTATAAAGTGCATTTATTTTTTAGTTTTTAGTCTCTAAACGCGTTTGAATTCAGTAGTTTGATTCGACGTCTTTAAAATCGCCTTTGCAAATTCCGATACAAATATACAGGTTAACCTTGGTTGCAAAACAAAAAAATTAGCTTTTATACAGGGTGGCCTTAAGTAATTGTACATAGAAGTACAGTACAATCTTCACTTATTGCGATTTAAATCAACTAGACTTAAATGTTGATATCAAGAGAGATACTGGATGTTAAACATGAAATTTTAATTTTCGTTTTTACAATAACTTAAACGCTTTTTGACGTATATGTACAAAAATGTAAGGTTGGGGGTTTTTTAATAGGAGAAATCATAATTTTGTATCTGATTCGATGTATTTTGTGGAGGGCGCCACATAGGCCACGTATGCGGCATAAATGTACGCAAAACTTTTTTGCCTTTTACATTAGCGCTACTTTTGTAAAAAATAATTAAAGCCACATCATTACAACAAAAAAGGTATATCTGTTAGTATCCCCAAATCTCAACGGTTTTAGAGATAATCACATTTTATTGATTAATTACATGTATTATTATCTAATGAAATTACGTTCGATAAATGTAGTTGTGTGTACAATAATGATTATTTTTAAATATTAAAAGTACCATACATATTTTTCATGTTAACTTTTACTATACCCTAATACTGTTCATCTTAATACTAAAAAAATAATTATCGTACACACAACTACAAAATTATGATTTCTCATATCCAAAAACCCGCAACATCAAATTTTTGTGCATATACGTCAAAAAGCATCAAAGTTATTGTAAAAAACGAAAATTAAAATTTCATGTTCCACACCCTGTATCTCTCCTAATATCAACATTTTATTAAGGGGAATCTATCGGCAGCGATTTGACAAAATATCGAAATATTTTCGGCAA
The DNA here is from genome assembly GCA_910591675.1 of Galerucella calmariensis. Lineage (NCBI taxonomy): Eukaryota > Metazoa > Arthropoda > Insecta > Coleoptera > Chrysomelidae > Galerucella > Galerucella calmariensis. The sequence continues at coordinate 58,353 of CAJUYG010000177.1, read as the reverse complement.
AGAATTTTGAGGTAATGGATGTATTGAAAATTAAGAAAAAAATATATTATGTAGATTAATGTTAAACTTAGAGTTCTCATCGAATGAAAACTTTGAAATGCTAACCAAATTTTGTTGAAAAAAATACGAATCATGAGGTAATTACACATATTAAGCAAAGTTTGAGCCCTTATAAAGAATTAAATATGGATTAAATGGAAAAACTAATTGATAAGAAGTCTAATTTGAAGCTTTATGAATATAAAAATCTCAGAATCCTCAAATTACTTATGACCGTACAATTCTTTATTGAAATTCGGTTGCTACCACTAAAATATCAGATAAAAATCCATCTCTCGCTTTTCTATCCTTCTATGACTGACATTGTCTCTCTGCTTCGGTAGTCGCGTGCCGTTCCATTCTTGATACAACGCTCACCGGTCTCGGCGGTCTCCCAGTTCAGTACCGACGAAGCTTATAGAGTAGTACGTGAACCAAAATCTGCTTGGACCGCTTGGCTACCTACATGTTGCGGAGCTTTCATATTTCTAATAAAATTTTCGTTATGTGAACTTCAACGTGAGGACGTAGGGAAACAAAAAAATATACAAAGCATAATTGTGCAAGGTCGAATTTGGTAGATGCCCCTTAAAGCTAGTTGATGTAAATCGCAATACTTTGAAGTTTGAAGTGAAGTTTGTACTGTACTTGTATGTACAATTACTTAAGGACAACCCTGTAGAAGATCAGATTCAAAAGTAAAAAAAAATTTGGGTAAGTATTACAAAAAGCGTGAGATGCTTTCTGATACAGAGATGTTTTTTTCTGATGGTGCATTAGACTTTATAGCATAATCGATCAGAATAAAAATTTGAATGTTTTTAATAACCGGCTTCTAATCTATCGAATAAAAATACTCTCGAATTTCGGTGACTTCTGGTATAAAGTTCATTTAAAAACCAGGAGGAGTAATTTGAAAAGCCTTACTCACACCACTAAAAGTTACCAGATAAAAAACTAAAGGGTGTGTTCCGAAAACGTAGTCAACAGTCGTGTTCCAAATATATTAAATATGCCTTGATAGCAAAGACTTAGTCATAAGTCGATTTCTCCTCTGATCTGCAGTATATTTTTCAGATGTACATAAGAAGATTCAGATTAACATCGACAACAAACAAATTATGGTCATTGTTGATGGTGGAGAATTACAGATAGTCAAGTTACTTTAATTATATTTATTACAATTAAATTGAAAAGAATATGACAATTGATAATATGTTCTGGCAATAACAATACTACAAAATTAATAGCATTGTAGAGCAATATGCAGTATTAATTTAAACATTTCCAACAGTTATCTTTATGTTGCCGGATTAACTGTAATAAACCACTTTTCAAATACTTCTGAGATACCTTCTTTTTAACTTCAAAAACCAATAATGTATTTTCTACCAAACCCATTCTTTTCTATATTGTTTTATATCTTCCTTGGCATGTTCTTCCGATGAACTTTGACGATTTCTTCCCATTTGACCCATTTGACTCTTCTACATTTGACTCGTCAAAAGGTGACACAAATAAATTTAATTTGTTTCAAGAAAGTCTGAACGTTTCTTTGAAGCTTGCAAAATTTTGTCCAGCACAGATAACATTTTTGTTCTTCGAACGACATTTTTTATTCACTCTTCACAATTTTTCAAAAGTCCTGGTATTATAAACTTCTTTAATTGCTTATGGTTCTCGAGATAATAATTACAGAGAGCAACACAAAATGTGACTTTAACTTTGAAGTACCAAATTTCAATAGCCTAGATCATAATTAGTCGAAAAAAAGATATATGGTAGGAAAAATTTCATATTTATAATTTCCTATTTTATTGTATACCTGAATATGAAAATTTATCATTTTATTTATAACTTGAGGTATTTAGTAATAAGTATCAAACACTGAAAAATATTAGTATCTTCAAGTGTCGCGCGTGGCTTTAATGCTGCTAACTAAAAAGAGAAATCGTGGCGACTTGCGGCTGTTCTTGAGCTCTGGTTAAAAATCATCAGATTCATCCGTCATATTAGATAAGTTTTAAAACAAATGTTGATTGATATTGTAAAGTTATATTACAATTGCTCAATATTAATTATTATTAATTTTAAATAAAATATAACCTTAATATTGTAAATTTACATTATTATTACTCTTTCAGGTAAGAAAAGTCTCGTTTAGAATAAAGGTTTAATGAAACTCCAGGCAAGACTGATATGTAATTGACGTTTTTAATGTGAAAAAATAGAATTGGTACATAATAATTGATTTTTAAAGTGGGCGTTAGACGAAATAAGTTTGAGAACCTCTGCTGTAAACGATATAATTATAATATCTCTGGGAAGACTAAATTAACATTTGAAGCTGCAACGCGTGTCTGCAGTGATAAGCCAAATCTTTGGTGCATTCTCTGCCTTGTCGAAACACATTACATTGTTCAATATTGCCGCATGATGGTAACTACATATTATACAGATGCCGACGTAATTGACACTAAATTTTGAAAATATGGCGAATGCGCCATGGGTAGTCGCCAAAATACAAATATTGCTTTTATGGTAATTGATATAAAAGGTTATGTACGAAATATTACTGGACTGTATTAATAATAGATGTTATCGACGAATATTTAGCATTTACTTCTTCAACTACTAGGGTTATTGGCAGTTCAGTATGTACAAAGATTACACTAAAATTACGAATTATACATATTAATATTCTTAAAAGGAGTCAATGAAGCGTTAAGATGGTCTCTGAAAGCTAACTTTGGCTTTCTTTTCTAACAATTTTGTTTTCATTAAAATGATCCCCAAACATTTTTCCAGTTTGTTCGAACAAAAAAATTGTGTGTGAAAATTGTCGGACATCTGGAAGTAGATTTGAAAAAAAATCTGCTGGATTTAGCAAGTGGCTTGAGGGGTTATAGCCCAGTGTCGGATGAGGGCCCTTCTTTATCTTGTACTCAAGAAATTTTCAAAAATTCCAGACAAATGAGGAATTTTTGGGCATGTTTCTGGTTTGATTGGCGAAGATGCAATGCGGTCGCGCTCAAAACTGTCAGACAAAAGATTGTCAGCGCTAAGACTAGCTATTGAAAATGAATATTTCGAAAAATTGACTTCGATGACCTTATACAAAAGTTTATTTCTGAAAAATTGAGAAAAAAACCATTTGAACTAAATTGTCTAGATGTTATCAGAGATATATGTAATCTTTTATTTATGTTTAACCTAAAAACTTAATCATGCGAGTTTTTCCGGGATTTCGAATTCCTTAAGTGGGCCTCTCCGTTTTTTAGTCCCGGACCATGGGAGAGTTAATCCAACTCTAGCAATTTGCAAATATTCCTACAATAATAACAATTTGAATAGATATTTTCAACAGAATATGATTGAGATTAATATTTTGAAGGTACAAAATTAAGTTGCCGACATTACAGGAGTCTCCAAGCAGTTCCATAAGATTATATACATTTATATATTGTGGGGCACTCAATAAAATATGATTGACACGTAACAGCACTTGACACACACTAAAGCATTAAAAAACTGCGCAAAAATAACAAAAATACATGCAGAAACCAACCGGAAAAAACCATAAATATAACGTTTCAAAAAAAAATTCAAAATAATGAAACAAATTTTAGCGGATCTTTAAAATACGATGATTTAAATCACAAATTAAAAATAAAATCTGTACCAAGTTTACACCGTCACTCGCATTCTCATTTTAATTTGAACCACTAACAGTAATTGTGGTGAAATTGTTCAATATTTAGTTTACCTCTATTTATAAAACTAAGTGGGTTCGGTTTTTCATTATCTTCAGTCGATTTATTGAAAAATTTACGACGCCAGCTACAATAAAATTTAATTTCTTTGCGTTTATCGTTACCCAGTACGGAAATGGACAATTAACAGTCTGTATCGAATTACACTTATTGTTTCAGGACTTTTTACGTACAAAGAAGAATAGAAGAGTAAATATCCCACACACATACACACCTTAGTAGTGGTGTTTTTTTTGAAACTAGTATTTCGTCTCTGAATTACGAGAGTTGTCCTTCGAGTGGGCAGGTTAATCTTGGCAACGATCCAACAAGTCCTCCAACAATGGCAGTCACCCAGGGTGTACGTAAGCTGATCCAAGAAAATTGACATGTCAATATCGTGAGATTGGAACATTGGACGTTTCAAATACCAAAATTCGAAATCGCGTTCTTGAAGGATCCACTATCTCCAGAAGATGCCCTCAGAAATCAATTTTTAATGTACAAAAATAACAGCTTCCAGAGTAATCAACTCTGGAAGTAGTAAAGCATATAAAGGATGCAAAAATGTATTTTTATTGGTGGAGAAAATTTTGAAAAGCAATAGTGGTTGAAATTTATCTACTGTTTGGTTTGAGCTCTGTATGCAAAAAACAATCCTAGTATGTAGTTCTGGATCTATTTTTAACACAACCTTTTGGTATTTTAAGTCAATTTTTCCTGTTAAAAATGATTGTAGAATGCATGTTTGCAAGTTTAAGTCTATTTTGTAATAATAGTACATTATTTACCGAGTAGGAAAAGCCTTACATTCCTGGACGACTGTGAAGATTGCTAAGTCGAGGCACAAGCCATCAATTAAGAAAAATTCATAAAATAACTGCAACCCATTTGAATTTTGGCCAAAATATACTGGTCACAGTTTTTGTCGGTCTTTTGGATGACTCTGGTGCCGACATAACTAGTTTAAAGAGGAATGTGAATGAATCAAAGGTTGCTGAAGGGTATATCGAAGAATTTCTTAACAATAAGATTGAAGTGGCAAATAAAATTTTCACATCACTTACAACATATTCAACAAAATAACCCCATCACCTTGCATGTTGTCGAAAATGTTTCTCATAGTTCTAATGATGTTCCTCCAATGTTCAATAGTTTTACTAACTGTCAAATAACTGTAAATATAACAAATTAAATGTATGTAGGGCTAGGACGTAGTTTACTTACCGACGTCTGAACGGTAAGTAAATCACTTACCGACGTGTTAGACTTAGAAACCAGTAAACACAACCTACCAACCTGACAACCGATGCTGTAAATAAACAAAAAAGATCGATCGCGCAAAAAAGCCTTTAAAGTTAGCAATTGTTCAAATTACGCGACCATTTTTCAAAACTTCGATCATTTTCCTTGCACTTCACGATAAATTAAAAAAATTATTAAAAAAATTAACCAATAACTATTGATCTGTTTTAAAACATCGTATTATATAGTTGCGATGTTGTCAGATTCTATGGATAATCTTATTTCTAATACTCTTCGTATTTAAGTTTCACCAATTTTTTATTTTTTCAAATACCAACCAATAAGTTTAGTTTCAGTGCGCTGACTATAACTTACACTTTACAATCGTTTCAACAGTTTTTTTTTCAAAAATTGACTAAAAGGTTGTGTTTTATACAATTACCCAATGTAAGATTAATCATTATACAATATTTAAAAACAAATAATAAAAAACGACCATAAAAATTAAAAAAAAAAAGAGAAAATAATTAAACTCACACATTAAAATAACAGCCTATAGTTTATCATAAAAAAAAGTATCACTCAACCAACACGTTAACCAGTCGAAAAAAAAATCAACAACCGTTCGTCCGCACTGTCTTCGACAACTTGTGCTCGACTAATTTTTTTAAGGCACTATGCACTTCACAGCTGTGACCGACACTGGTGTCTCGAATTTGCATAAATGAATACGTTCCATATAGAGACTATAAATAAAAGACGTGCTCGTCATTTGAAAGATAATTCGTCGATACGGTTGGATGTTTTTATTTGGATACCATAAGAACATTTCTCTCTCTGTCAATAAACCATAATCTAATCGGTTTTACTGAATGAGATTATTATTACTCGAATAGCGGTAGTGTCTAAATATACAAATATAACATCTCTTATCGTGGATACAGTAATAGTGCTTACAGGATGCTTTGGGGAAATAAAATTACCGGGTCGGTTTTAAGGATACTCCGTTTCTAGCTGGACGTCGTACCAAAAAAATGGTGACTTGCCAAAAGTTCCTAGAACTTTAAATTACCTTCACCTTCTTGAATAACTTAATGTTCATTACAAAGTATTGAATATCTTTTAAGGGGAAGGGAGAATGTAATGACTATATTTCCTTTCCCTTTTTCTCACATTCACCAAAACGACATATTCATTGTGAATTCAATGTAAATTTTTCTTCTTTGAAATTTTAAATGTTAGTTAGTGCACATTTACCGGAAAATGTCTACATTGCCGCAATATCTACTTTCACCGTAACATAAATTGTTCTAATAAAGCAATGTAGATGTTCGCAATTATGAAAAACCTGCAAAAATCGTATGATTTGATTGGTAGACATTAATTGTCATTCTAGTCTTAAAAAATACTTTTGACTCTGACCAAACTGAACTCCTCTATTGTTTGTGTTACAGTCAATTTGACTCGCTGACCATTTACAGTAGAAAAAATTGACCTTTACCCTGACGTCACTAACAATGAACAGTAGTAAACACAAACTTTATATACCTCATCCTTTTCTACTGACAGTAAAAACACATCATACAATATACGTACACTTGTCTTTCAAGCAATGACATACGTTCTTATGTAACTCTAATTATTACTTCCAAATGTTGAAAAGAGAGCACCAAAAACGATTAATCGGTTGTATTCATAAGAATTTATTTTGACCTCTTATGACAACTGTCATTATTTTGATACATCGAGTTTTGTTCAAATTGTTCCATCATTTGCATTCAGATAAATTCTATAAAATCGGTTTTTTTCAAAACCTGTAGTTTGTTAATTTTATTTCACGTTAAGTACAAAATTTCCTGTTTTGCATTCAATGAATATTTCCAACTTAACCTCACTTCTTAGACGGTGGCTGAACAAGATAAACAAGCAGTCAACGTATTCACGCACCCGACAAAGTAATTGTAGCCATTTTTGACTCATTGATTGATTTCGCGAGGTTAGTAGGTATGACGTCAGGGTAAAGGTCAATTTTTTCTACTGTATATACGGACTGCCCATTTCAGACCGTTTATGTTAAAGTCATTATACAGTGTGGAACACCAAACGGAATAAATAAGGGCGTGTTGGGAAAAACGCTTGGACACATCGATTTGTATAGTACATTCAATAGCCTTCTTGTTGCGCGTCTTCGTTTGTGATGTATATCCGGGTTTTCGGTATGTCGTTTATTTTATTTGCTATTTTGACATGTAACTAACCTCAAATTTGATAAATAAAATCATCAGGATCGTATCCAACCAAATTCAAAAATCTTATGGACTTAATAATTACCAGCTTCTATTTCTAAATGCAAATACTTGAGAACTTTCAAATTGCTGATGTTTTTTCGTGTATCTAGGCATATTTTTGTATTATTTAAGTACACTGAGATTAATATTCACCTTTCATAAAAAATAATAATTGACCGTAAACAACAAAGTACAGACCTGACGAGAACTGTCAGTGGGATATTAGATAAAGACACATTGCCACTACGAAAGGTTCGTCTGCATCTTATTTTGAATGGTATGATTTCTCCCGACTAATAGGTCGGATTAATCGCAGACCTGCCTTTTTTTCCATTTCTTCCAACGTAATGTGTTAGAAGGACATTAACAATCGATGACACACGCACCAAAAAGGTTATTATATGAACTCTATTTTCAAATGTTGCATACAATCACCTTTTTCTTCTTATTCCATTTGTTAACGAACTATGGGGCTCTAAAGTTGGGAATTAAAAATTAGCTCAAGTGTACGCAAAAATTATTAATCTTCTAGTAGAATTTTTTTTTGAAAATAATGGAATAATTTCCCATAATAAGGATGTTATTCTATTTCCGATGATGTTATTTTCTTCACAGTATATCTTAGTATTATGTATTTATTTTCGAAGAAACTGTGTGAATTATGAGTCTCTCCTTGTATGCGACATAAACAAATGGTAACATTTTACCATTAAAAATGTATAAAATACAACGTAGCATCTCCTGTCGTCGATAAAGTATCGTCAAATGCATTCGATAGATATTTCGATTCATCTTTTTATGAAGCTCATACGTAAAGTTGTCAATTCGTGCGGAAATTTAAGAGACTAGCGAATTTGAGAAATGGTTGGAGTCTACGTTACAAATTGTAGTGCTACTTTTTATATACAAAAGCAGCACACTCCAATTCAGTATATTGCTTTCGACAACAACACCAAAATATAAAACAAAAAGAATGTTTCCGTTCTAGAAAATATTTCGAGCGGCGAATTGGGTGAATTTTTATAAATAAAAATTGAGATTGAGTAGGAATGTTATTTTTTTGTCGATTTTTACAAAAAATGACACTTTACGAATCTAATAATTCTTTTTTCTTATTTGTTGGGAATGAAACCACAATATCATTCTTTTATATTTTTTTTACGACATTTCGGTAGCGTTCCAGCTATCGTTGTCAAGATGAATTAGTTTTTAGACAATTTTGGTTCCTATTTGACACAACGAAAAAATTTGACAGCTAGACAATCAATATTTTGAAGTTTAAGACTGCAAAACTTTGTTGTCAAATTTTATCAAGATCCATATTCACAAAACAGTCTAACCTATAGAAGTGAAAGTCTAATAGGATTACCTAGAATGAAAAAATGAGGGGCCAAACCCATCCACCTGAAGCGCTAGTTACAATTTTGTTTGTCGAAATAGGCAAGGCAGCTGAGGCCGAAAAACAGACTAAGGGAAGAAGAATTTCAGCGATCGCAGTGGATGGTTTGAGAACTATTTCATAGCGCTTTTTTGAACGGAAGTTTGTGCCCGATTTCACTAACCATTTCCTAAAGTCAGGAACGAATTTAAGAATTCCTAAATGCAATTTTCATTTTTCCATCACTTTTTGATCAATCCTGGAAGGATTGTAGGAGCAGCTTTGCGAGTGAGGCCCCTTTTTGTCCCAATAATTGTGGTACAAAATGTGTGTTGAAAACTTTGTAGGATTTATAAATCTGTTCAGCGCTTAATTCCTTTAGTTTTGGATTGCGAATAAAGGCAACCCATTCATTCAACAACTAAGGGTCATATTTGGGAAACCTATGTCGTTTTGATGTAATGTCTTGTCGAATCCCATTGAATTTGATGAATCTCTTCCCAACCATGTTTGCAAATACATGACTTAAAGAACTCCCTATTTTTGATATATTTTTTGTGTTCATTGATTCGGACTTTGAATGGTCTAGATGTTTCACCTAAATGAAATTTGTCGCATTCACAAGATATCTGATATATTATGCAGTTTGTTTGAAGATTGATCATCATTTTTTGGTTTCGTTTTTGTTAGTATAGATCTAACGTATTTTTAGATTTAAAGCTAGTTCGAATATTGAATTGATTACCATTTTTCTCAATTCTTTCTGATACACTTAACATAATGTTATAGTCGAGCCTGCAAATTGATAGCCGAGGCTTAGCGCATATTACATTCTCCGTCCAAATTTAAAAAAAATTATAAATTTCGGATTAAAAAATCGACTATTTTTGAAGGCAAGTATTCCTCACCCGCCAAACTGCCTAATTTTTTCCAAAAATTTCATAATTTTCGGAAATTTGGATATGTCCCCCTCTACATTATTTTTAACAAGTTTTCTGATTTTTGATGAAAATTACCCATTTAGAATTATGTGAGGTGGATAGTTTTTAAAGTATCATTACAGTTTCCTGTAATATTGTCGTATTTAATAAAGGGTGTTACTAATAGATATCGCAGAATAATAATTTATTCTAACACTTTATGAGTTTTGAAAAAATATTTTTCAAAGATTCTGACCGATCAACTAAGAAGCAACAACTATAGGCCCCGACGGCTATTGAATTACACTCCAAAGTCAAACGGGGTTGGTATATCTACAAGACATTTAACTCCAACAAAGTTAGGTTTATTCAGGTTTCACGAAAAAACTTCCAACTGAAATTGAATAAAATATACTAAAATGCTAAAATTGGAGTAGCTTCGTTTATTAATCATTTTAAATTCTTGCAATTTCAAATTCAACAGAACATAAGGATATTTAAAAGATAACGTTACATTCGCTGGTTGTATAGTTGAATTTTTATCACCAGAATTGAGATAAATAGCTGTAATTGCATGACTTTTGATCACCTTTTGCCAGAAATAGATGCTGGGATTTCTTATGTTCAAGTGTTTTACCATTTACATTAAATTTATTTGATTCATTTAATTATTATAATAACAATAAATAGTTTTCGCAACTAAAACCATGAACTAATTTCTAAATATTATTATATAAATTATTACTAATGTTGATGACGCAATCATTGAATGTTTTAAGTGCTTCATAAAAAGCACACTACTAATATATTAATTTTAACGATAATACGTTTGTTTAAGCAACGAAATCTCTGATAATCTGTGGAATTTATATCATCTTATAAATGCACATGTCTAATTCAAAGTCTCCTTTAGGTATGTATTTTTGTTTTGAATTCTTCATATCCTCTTCCCATGTGGCAAATGAAGAAGAAAGTAAGCCTATTATTTAGTTTATTTCCCGTTGAAGGAATATACAGTATGTTGGCAAAATATGGGACCATTTTTTAATGTTTTAATGTTTGAAACACATACTCTGTGAGTGCAAAGGCCTAGCAAGGGTGCGGTTTCACATACTCGGAGAAGAAAATATATAGGGAAGACAACAATAGATCTGCCAAGGGCGCAGTGGGATAGGAGAAAGAGCCCCTCTAATTCTAATCTTATCTAACGTTTGCAAGCATCTACATTCGGCACTATTGATAACCTCCTCTTATATAATTCGCACAGTTTTATTTTTGATCCAATTCTGTATAAGAAAACCAATAAACCAGTTCAATTTTAAGATACAACATATCTCCGGCTATTTCCTACGAAATTAGGAAACTTCTAAGGTCAAACAATCTTATCAACTTTCCAAAACCATAACCGAGGAAGTGATTGCGTGGCTATACCTTCTGTTTATTATCCAGTTTTCCATTTTCGAACACACTTTCGTCTCATTTTTAATGGATTTGAGGTAATATTATCCTGGCGAATATAAAAATCAATACGAACTAACGATCTTAGATGAATTGCTATACGTCGCTATAAGGTTTTGTTATTATCCTCAGTCGACACGCAACACACGTTTTACATTACACTAGACGTCTTTATTTGAAACTAAGCGATGAAGTTACAAATCTAACAATTTTATAAGGAATTAACTTTAATAAATAACTTTTTCCACTACTAGCTGAGAAGTTGAATTTCTCTATTAGTGGTTAATAATTTTATATTATTAACCTAGGTCAATAATGAACAAATTCAAATAATTTGAGAATTCAGGGATAAGTAGTTCAACAAAAACTTGTGCAACCTAATTTTGTATACCCAGGAGATTGTCTTTAACATATTTGCTGCTTGAAATTACCTATCAAGATAAAACTATTTGAATAAAAATGCCATTAGTTTAAAATTCGCGCTCAACCAAAAATGACTGATGACATAACGAGTACGTTCATAATAAATCGAAAACTGACATTGTACTTGTCAGTCAGACGACGGAGTAAACGCTTCTCGTGGTACGTTTGTCAATTATTTTTAATTTTTGACTTAAATTTGGCTAGTACCTAGTGGAAAAAGTTGTACATATTATGTTACGATCAATAGTCGCAACGCCCGAAAAAAATACGCAAATCTAGTTTTGAGCAACAAATATTTCCCAAACCTGAAATTTTTATTTTATACGGTTATTGGGCATTACAAAATAGGCAGAACTAGTTTTGCGCAATTTGAAATGCACAAAACTAGTACTGTATATTTCTGATTGATCAGTATTAATTTAGCTTTTTTCATTCAATCAGGGTTCGAATAAAACATACGTAAGGTTAATGATACCAACAAAATGTACCAAAATATATAAAATATTATTTTTAGGCAAATGTTAAGCTAACTCGAAAAAAAATTTGTTTGAACAAGAGCTTGAATGATGGCACTTAGAATTGCAGATGACATTCTTCTTTCGACAAGAGCATGCTCTTTTTATTGCACATACATGAAATAAATCCCATGTGTAGATCCGGATATATCGGAAGATGCCGTTCTGAGTGATATTTCTTTGTCGTTTTTATCGCCAACATTGTTGTTGTCTATAAAAACATTATTATCAGCAAACTGAAACTCCACTCTAACTTTTCCACACCATTTATACTTATTATATCCAAACGCTTTATTCTTCTGTACTGTTTAGCAGTTAGGGGCTTTGATTCAGCTTCGTTAATTGTAGTAATGTAATGATGTTTCGTCATAAGATTATGTTTTTGAGTACCTGAAGCCTCCAATATCCGAACTAATTGAGCGTCGAATTCAGCTTGCATTTTTATAGACGTAAATAGGCGATTATTGTACTTATAATAATTGTTACACTCACAATTTCACGAGCACAAAAGGAATAAATTCAAAACAACAACATAAACATAATCCTACCTTTTCTTTGGGTTTGGGGACTGTTAAACAAGCAAAACTAGTTTTGATCATTGAGAAAATGTACAGAGCTAGTTTTGTGCATTTCAAATTGCGCAAAACTAGTTCTGCCTATTTTGTAATGCCCAATAACCGTATGAAATTAAAATTTCGGGTTTGGGAAATATTTGTTACTCAGAACTAGATTTGCCTATTTTTATATTTAAATATACATATATTACAATAACGTCCTATGTCTTGTGGCAAAGATTACAGAATAAAAATAAGTATTCTGTAATCTTTGCTTGGGGATCCTCAATGATGTTTGGATAAAATTTTAACCGATTTTTCCCAGTCCAAGGGCTCATATTTTAAAATTAGTCGCAGCTGCACAGCATGTTTCAGTACGCCGTGCCAGACCAAACATACATTTTTTTATATTGGACACCCTGTATTTCACTTGAAATTTGAATTCTGCTCAGGCCTCACAAGTTATACAGTGTATTTGAAAAGTTCTGACCAGTTGTTTTTGGAAATCGTAACGTCATTGTTCAACTTTAAATTGCGCAATTTAAAATTAATATGTTATTGCTATAGGTATGTAATAGTCGTCCAGTATCATAATTCGCTAGACCTGCCTTCATATTTAAGAAACACCTTATACAGGGCGAAGCCAAACTAAATGACATTTTACGTACTAATTTCCAGATGAAAAATCATTTTCTGTTCACACAATGAAGTTTCATCTTCACATTTTATCCTGTCAAACCAGTGTAATCCTCATTCTAGCCCGATTATAAGTAACTAAAATAAATAATAGTACAAAAAATAAGCATACAATCAATATGGATACAGCAATTGAAAGTACACCACATCTTATTGACAAAGCAAAAGCTGTAACTTGAGATTGATTACCTGAAAAATCTAAAGTAAAATATCTGAGTACTTATTACCAATTTGTTAATTGGAAAGAATCCGAAAGATCTACATTCGGTAGGAAGAAGGAAGATTAATTTGGAAAAATTTAGGGTGGAGGCGGGATGAAACACGATTTCAAACTATGTCTTCAAAGATAGTCCATTGTTCATTGGGAAATTAGTAATTGGAACTGGAAAACTTCAATTGAATAGGAAAATTTTCCAAGATGTTATTGAAAAATCAAACACAATTGCAACTTTTACATGCCAAAATTAAGAATCAAGATCATTTCTAGTATTTCAAGGACCGCTGCACGCCCTATTTATAATCTTATAATCACCCTATTTACAGTCTTGGTTTATAATATACCATTCTTTTCATTGCAGCTTTAGTTTATCGAATAAAGCTTTATTTAACAAGCAGGTTTAACAAACAATAGAAAATTGCAAATTATTTTTGGCTCAGAGTAAATTAGAAATCGTCAGTAACGTATAAAATACAATTGTATCGTTTAAATAGATACTTCACCGTTTATATATTTCTTTTGTTGTCCTAATATGAGATTAATTACTATCTCTGTGGAAGACAGTTCAATCTTCTTTCCAGCAGTTTCAGAGATAAAGATTAATGTTTTCTCGTGAAACGTGAAATAGAAATTCTATATGGTTTATGCTATTTTTATTCCGATCTGAAGTATCATTGATTTGAGGTATTTTATTCAACCTACAAACTTATCTGTTGATGAATTTTGTATTAATTTATTTATTTATTCAATGATTATTATATTTATACAGAGTATTTCTTTGGGAGAAAAATATGCAAACAACGAATAGAGGTTCTAAATATACAAAATTTATTGGGTTTTACAATATTTGTATTCGGGAATTTTGACCATTTCTTTTTAAGTATATAATTCACGAATTACCTTGTATATATATTTTTGATATTTGGTAGAAATCTTCATCAATCACATCCCAATTGAACCACTTAATGATAAAAATAAAAATCCAGGTCTGGATGGAGAAAATATTTGTAAGTGAATATTGAAATTTTGGTAATACGAGACAATATTCAGAATTCACAAACCTTCATTGTTATACAGAAAGGAGTAATCTTATTATTCGTAACTTGATGACATGTTATCATTATTTTGAATGGTTCTTTTACTTACTTTGCATCACAATTTTAACGAGTTTTTTTTCGTATTCAAATTACTGTGAAAACTGAGAATATATCGATTTACAAAGGATATTTTTCTTGTTAACTTGTTAACGTTTGGTCGACATCAATATAATAGGCATTGGCCCATTACCTTTACTAGTGAGGTTGTTATTGAGGATCCTATGGAATAAAATCCTAAGTACTTTTCAAAGTATCCTTCATCAAATCCATATGTGAATGTGGAATATTTTTAATGAATTTATAGTAACACAAAGTCTTTTAACCGCAAAATCTAATTATTATTTACGAAATTTAGTGATAACGTCGTCGAGTTGTTTATTTATGTCTCCTGAGAGAATACAATTTACAAAGACCCTAACTCGAACGAGTGACCGTAAATTTTGCGACTCAATTGTAGGGCCTTGTCGAGCACAAGCCTTTTATCAAATACATTACCGTGTGTGTTGTAAGGAACTAGAATGATTTGTGCACCCGACGGGAAAACTAAATAACCTAACAGTTGATAAAATCAATCAGTTCAAGACCGACGATATTTTTTTTATTTTCAACTAGTTGAGGTGATTTTATTTATTTTTTCCATTGACTGTAACAAAATAATGATTCATGGGAATGAAGAAGGTGACCAAAGTGCGCGAACAGCAGTTTGTAGCGAACCTGCTGGTCCTAAAATAAGTAGCCAGTGACTTAAAATCCTTTTTTCTCCTCTCTATACTGTAAACAATGTATTTTGACACTTTTTGAAGGAATTACCAAAAAGATATCGATTGTCCTTGACAACGGGTTGTAATTCAACTTACCCTCCTTGTGTGGTGATACTTTATGCCATATAAAGTGTGTCTTATTTATTAATATGAATATGAATAGCTAAATTAATACACTTATAAACATACTACCTATTTACAAAATTTGGATAATGTTTTCTCGTTTTCTCTAAATTTGTATGAAATGTTCTGACTCCATAATCTCTTCATTTCTAACCAAGCTTTCTGTTACTCTTGAAGTACTGCAGGACACTTCTGGCTTCGTCATATTGTATAAAATTTTATTTGCAACTGCCTTTCTATTGTTGACGCTCTCCGCAATAGTTGCAAACTTCCATCCGCCATGTCGCTTGAACGCTAAGACATCCACTTCCAGTCTTCGCTAATAAAGTGGCCGACGTCTTCTAAGGAAGTGTCCAGTTTACTCATTAAAGTTCTTGAAGCTCAGAAATTAAGCAATTTTACTTGGAATTGGAGAAATCCAGTTTTTCGCGAAAGGCTGGTTTAAGGGGAATCTATCGGCAGCGATTTGAGGAAATATCGAAATATTTTTGGCAAAGAATTTTGAGGTGATGGATGTATTGAAAATTAGGAAGAAAATATATCATGTAGATTAATGTTGAACTTAGAGTTCTCATCGAATAAAAACTTTGAAATGCTCACCAAATTTTGTTGAAAAAAATACGAATCATGAGGTAATTACGCAAATTAAGCAAAGTTTGAGCACTTGTAAAGAATTAAATATGGATTAAATGGAAAAACTAATTGATAAGAAGTCTAATTTGAAGCTTTATGAATATAAAATCTCAGAATCCTCAAATTACTTATGAACGTACAATTCCTTATTGAAATTCGGTTGCTACCACTAAGCAGCCATCAGCTCATATTGTATGAACTCGAAGATGATTTGGAGCTGCCTAGGCAAACACAATCTCCTTTCTGAGGATATCAGGAATTGCTAGCCAACCATCAAATTGAGTAGCTGATGAGCTAGCCAGGAGTGCAGTGGCCACTCCGCTAGTAGGTTCTACGGGATTGGCCATAATTCTTTTAGGGCAAAACTAAAGCACAGTATGTATCTGGAATTCTTCCAAGACTGAACTTCATCTGAAAGAGATCAATATATGTGCAGCTTGAGGCGTCGAAAAGGAAAACATCACTGCACTTATGAGAATGCGATCTTCTTCCACTGAAGAGACTCCTCCAGCTGGGCAAACTCTAAGGAAATGAGAGATAGAGTTCACTTTTTGAGATCCCAACAGGTAGTGTACTTTATAGAAGGGATACAATTTGGGGGTGTAAGTACGTCACGAGTACAGAAAAGATACAATAAATTTGATTTGGTGTTAGTGACAGAAAAACTCACATAGTTAATTGAATTATTCAAGTTGTTTATAGAACAGATCCTTGTAGTACACCACAGTCATCTGTTAACTAAATAATAACAACTTCTTGAAAGTATTTTCTATAACAAAAACGAAAATGTTTATCATCAAACATGTACGAAATTCTCAAGAACTTGAAGTTACTCTTCGTGTACCTAATTACAAAGCGTCCCATTGTTCTGTAGACTAAAGTTTCATCTACCTAAAATAATAATATTCTCCTTTGAAACTTTAAGTCCTGGTAAGACAGTATAAAGCACCTCCATTTCCGCTGGTTATATATAGACCGACAACAATAACACCAGACTGCGGTAAGAAAATGCGTCGTACGTTCACTGCACATACAAATCCTTACTTAGGGATCTACCTCGAGTACGTGTAATTTATCTTACTTTAATACCATGATCAAGCTTTCTTCGAGAAAATAGACGATTAGTGAGGGATCTTAGTGGTATTAAAATTACATTCTACTGGCAAAAATAAATGGATATCTTTATGCGAAATTTGTAATATGCAATGTAGATTTTTAATAAAGACAAGACACGATCATAAATAGTGTAAGAAGATTTTATTTCCATTGAAAAGTAGTTCATTAATTTTAGTACTATAGTAGGATATCTTGATCAGATCTGCTTTGATAACCAACTTCTATAAGCGAGGCCTTGAATCCGCCAAGTATTGAGATAGTAGGCGATAGGTGACAGGTTGCTGGTTTCAAATAGGTTAGGTTAGGTTCTATGTGAGTAACATCCCCGTAACATCCACTGCGACCCTCGTTAGGTCTATTGTCGCTTACCCCTAGGGATTACAATTCACCCCTCAATCCTGTGCTTCTGACAAAGTCCATGGTTGTATTTGGTAATACTTTTTTGAAGTCGTTCGGCTCTAAGGTACTAAACCGAATATATTATACCTTACCCTGCCAAAAGCTGGGCATGAGCATAGTAAGTGCTCCACATATTCATCACTACTTGAAAAATCAATTTTCTAAACCAATTGGTAACCAAACTCTACAGACTGATTTTTCTCGATACCATCTGTGTGCGTTGCATCAAGTTCCGTCCATGTGCCGTCACCACAACTTTCCCGCCTTGCGTCCATTCGAAGTGAAATGTGCTTAAGATCCAAGGTTTCTGTATAGTCTTGGCAGAGCTTTTTCTTCCCTTCTTTCTCTCTTTCTTCGTCTCTTCCTTTCTCTATTCATGTGATTGTCATTCATGCAAAGTCGATACTTATTTCTTATTGTTCGTCTATCCCAATTTGGTATAGAACTTCCGCATAATTTGGTGAATAGTTGCTCCATTCTCAATGCTGCATCTCCAACCAAATATACTGTTCTATGTTTTTTGCATAGTCTCTGCTATGCGACAGAATTGTTTTTGTCCAAGACTTTCAGTCTTATTTTTGTGAGATTACTTTCCAGAAAATGGCAAGAGAATTTCATAAAGTTGATTCTAACAGCTTACACTTGAACATTTAAACTTTCGTAACTACCCTTCGTTAAATTGCTTCCTATGAACTTATGAATCCGAAATTGTGTAACAAGTTGTGTGAAACTCTAGTTCGAACAGTTCGAGCAGTTTTCGATGGCGTTTCACAAGTGGGAGGTTAACCGCTTTCTCGCATTGAATGCATTCAGAGGCGTCGAAATACATAGAAATATATTTTCAAGACTGTCTCTATACCTATGGATACTGGAAATCTATCTGGTGAAGTCGTGATCTTGATTATGAAACTATTCAGTTGGATAATGATAAGTCTATGAATGCCATCATCATCACTTTCTTCAGTAATTTTTCCGGATTACTGAAAAACAAGGTTTTTAAAAATAATTTTTGAAAAAGCCTGGGACATGCCACAAGATGGTATGGAATGAAAAAGCATTGGAGTTTAAAGTCCAGAAACCAAACACTCTGGAAGCTTGGGAAAAAACACAAGTATATTTCAAGCGGAAATTTACGCCTTAAGAAAGTGTGTTGAGTTCAATATTGACAAAGGATTATCATAATGTCGGATAGCCAAGCAGCCATTGAAGCACTGAGCTCTTGTGTAATCAGTTCCAAAATGGAATGGAAATGCCTAGGCAAATTCAATGACCACCTTACTGTGGATTCCAGGACACACTGGAACATAAGGAAATGAAATAGCAGATGTACTAGTAAAAAGGAACATCCTTTTGTGGTCCGGAACCCTTTTGCGGTATCAGCTCCAATTTAATATTGAAAGAAATAAGCAAAGCTGAAAGAAAAAGAGATCAGGCCATTGAGAAGATCTAGAAGGGCTTAGACAATCAAAGATTCTTCTGGGTGACTACTGATTATATCCCGATGTTATCAAGTGAATGCATAACTCAAAGTGAAGCAGCTCTAAGAGTTTTTTACCGGGATCCTGACGGCACATTGTCGCCTAAATAGGCTCAAAATAGTGGAGGAAGAAGAATGTAGATTCTGTGGTATGGAAGAAGAAACCTCCATAGACGTATTTGCGAATTGCACAGCAATTCAGAATCCTAGGGCACACCACCTAGGAGATAATTGGAGAGGAGAGGAACCTGCAGATATTCTAAAACTCGCTAAATAGGACTGAAGGAGCTACTGAACCTTCCTCAGGATCTAAGTTAAAGTAATGGGGCAAAAAACTTCAATACATGCTTAAAATCTACATATTTATTTGTTTTTAGGACCAGTCTTTCAAAATAGAGCGGAACAGATCGCAATTGAAATAAGTTCAATTTCAATGTTTTCGCAAATGCTATTTTGGTTTGACTGATGCGTAGGCTGAAATAAGGAATCGCGAACAAATTTTTCGACAAAAGGCTTTCTTGTTTCATATAAGTTTAGGGACAGAGGAATATGTAGGAATATGTAAGAAAAAATATTTAAACAACATATGTAATAGGTGAAATTAAGACAGACTTTTTCAAATATATGTTAAAAACATACATTCAAATGCCTCTCAACTTTTCATACAATTGAAGAGCACGAAAATTTTGTTATATTTAGCAATTGCAATTCTCGATAAACATGATTTGGCATAAATATAATAAGTTTGTTGAGAAAAATGTTTACGTATAGTTATTTATAATATCTTGTTTATAGTGTGATGCATCAAAAAAGTATTCTCTGGTAAATTGATAAATAATCGGTTTCACCAACGGATATTTATACAGTTTTGATAACACGTTTATTCAGATTAACTATCTATATAAATATTTGACAATTTATTGAAACATATATTTCTCGGAAATCAGAAATGTACCAGACATCTTACTCCGAGTGATAAAAGATTCTTAGTCGTACTTGGTATACTGAGTGTATTGAGAGTACTATTACGGAAACGGCTCTCATGATTTTTATAAATTTTGATTTGTGGTGGTTTTCTAATACATGAGCTCTGGCTAATAAATAGCGAGACTGCTTTGAAAAATTCTTTTGCAACAAATTTACTTCCCTTTTCTCTTCACATAGGTACCGTCCCATTAGACTTTTCATTGGTCAAATCAATGCTGGAAATCTTTTGTTGTAAGAGGATTTAGGATCTCCGTCGAATTACGCTTTAGCTCTTTCATGGACTCGAACCGGCTGCATTGATCTCAGGAAACAGGGAGAAGTCACAGAGTACTAAATCAGGCGGAAATGGCACGTTTTAGAGCACTGTATTGCATCTAGTTGCTAAATAAAGCTTCAACGACAGCGCTTTAATGGCAGGCGCGTTTTCCACTGGTTTTTTCACAGCTAGGACTGTTTTCTACTAGTGAGTAGCAATACCAGGACTATCCTTAGTCTAGCAAGACGAAATAAACAGGGACCAATACCAGGACTTAATAAGTAAGACCAAGACCAAATACGCAAGACAACTGAAAATTCTTACTTCCACAGCATATTTTACAGCCTCAACACATGCTGGGAGTAGAGTACAAAGTACAATAAGCCAATAGACTGCAGTGCTCCCGTATAAGAACGGACCCCAAAAGGGAAAACACACATGCTTTTCCTAGAACACAATGGTGTTTACTTGAAAATGTGAACATCTAGTTATTCAATTTGCTTAATAATTGTATTTTTTAAATTTATTTACCGCATCAACCGCTAGGGTTATCAACGGGAATGTAATGTCATACAAAAATATTAAATACAAACATACATTTCAAATTTTGTTGAATAAATCAGTGTTCTTTAGGAAGTTTATCATTGTCCATTTTTAAAACTAGGGAATCTTCAATTTGTTCAGATAATTGTGCTATCGTTCTGGCTTGATGGTACTGTTGACAGCTTGTTAGGAGATGGCTAGAGGAAAGTTGTAAGTTACAATTACATATTGGTGGTTGTTCTTTGGTGATGAGGTGTAGATGCGTTAATGATGTATGACCAATACGGAGGCGATTGATAACAATTAGATTTTTTCTTTCCCGTGGAAGAGGTAGCTTTGATCTCACTCGAGGTATGATTTCTTCAAGTTTTGAGTCGTTCATGTTCCACAATTGCTGCCAGGTGTTATAAATATGGTCCTTGATGGTGATTTTAATGTCTGTTGGAGGAATTAAGTATTAATACTGGGATTGGTAATAGAATTTTTGCTATTTGGTCCACTTTCTGGTTGCCTTCGATTCCTGCATGTGATGTTAACAACTATTTGCGCGCTAATTACCACACAATCAAACAAAAAGTTCCAAGTCGATCCTAGCATTTTCGAATTATTTTTTGATATCATGAAAATGTTTACTTAATTAATTGGATTATCGGTTTTTAAAGTCTCAGCAATTGTCCGAAAGACAAAATTCATTGATTGTGGCCAATGTTTCCGAGGATGAACTGGACGTTGGTCATTTTTGGTGATCTCTCGGTTTATCCACTCGAAAACACGAGCACGTGATAGAGATTTTTCGCAGTATTCCTCTTTCAACAACTTATAGCAATTTGGTATTTGTCATAAAAGTTTTCAAATGCATCAGACTTTTTAAAAAGTTTATTTTTCAAGCTTTCTCCTTGTAAATAAATTTATTTTCACACTGCCAATTATGAATATGATGTTTCACCCAATTTTGTTTGGGAAAGCTTAATATTCTAATTAACTAGTTGAATTGTAAGTACATTAAAATAACATTCTTTTAATTTTT